>JAZKJV010001842.1:0-230030 GCA_037367405.1 Ottelia alismoides | reverse complement strand
TATTTACCTAAATATTTACACACATGAGCCCCTATCTCCCTCTACTTTGGCTTTTATGCGGTCAGGCCCATGCTGAGCCCTCCCTTGGGTTAGGTTGCTCAATATTTATTCTAAATATTTCCCTCTTTTTCTTTTTAATCTTTATTCTTTTATTTTTGCACAAAAACGTGCTAATTATTAAACTTTATACAATGCATGCTTTTGATAATTATTTGTATTTACATGCATATACATGCATTTGCAAAGGTTTTGTAGCTAAAATATAACAATAAAGAGTGATGAATGGGTATTCATCACGAAGCCGCTAGAGATGATGACGGTGGCGCTGACGCCACCATGGATGTTGATCCAGCCGAAGGTACTGAGGCCGTCGCAATTCCAGTTGGAGGAGGTGGTACTGATGCCACCAGACCAGTTGCTGAGCCAGAGCGCGGTACTGATGCTGCGAGTCCAAATGCCGAGGGTAGTACTGAGGCCACCATTTACCGTTCTGCTAGTCCTGTTGTTTTTCCTTTAGTACATGTATCTCAGGACATTTCTGCAAATAAAGGAAAGGGTTTATTATTTTCGGATCCACCTGTGTTGCTTGATGATGTATGTGTGGATTCTGCTGTTCATGAGCATTACAGGCCCTCTCCTAGTCCTTCATCTGAGAAGGACCCAGTCGTCCCCTTTCCCCGAGCACTCCACTTGGCTAAGGGGCAGAAAAAAGAAAATCAGAAAAAGAACCATCAGATAGAGTTCAGCAGAAGATGATGGACATATTTCAGATACAGCTGACTCTACAGGAGGCCTTGGAGCACATACCTCTCTTCCAGCGATCACTCAGAGACAAAACCACAGTTAGGATGAAGAGGCGGAACCATCAGTCAGAGATCCATGTGCTCACTCGCACCACATGTTTTGTGATCCAGAACCGTCTGCCAGCCAAGAGGCTAGATGCAGGAGCCCCGTATGTCAGATGCCACATCCATGAGCAGAGGTTAGACTGCACTCTATTAGACAGCGGTTCTTCGATCAACCTACTTCCGGCAGCCCTTCTCGACCGCTTCGAGTTGGGACCTCTACGATAGAGCAGGACGGTCCTTCAGTTTGTTGATCGATCTGTCAAGAGGCCGAAGGGGTTGCTGAAGGACGTTGTCGTCACGATTCAGGGCCTGAATTTCCCCGTGGACTTCGTTGTGTTGGACATGGAGATCCCTGAGTCTGTGACCGATACCCCCATCATTTTAGGATGCCCGTTCTTGGCCACAACCAAGGCAGTGTCCGACCATGATAGCGAGAAGGTGTACTTTTGTGTCGAGGGCGAGTGTATACAAATAGAGACGGTCGAGGAGACTAGAGCCAGAGATTCAGCTTGCTTAGAGCCGACTTCCGATTCAAAGCACATGACAGAGGCAGGGCGATACATCCACCAGGACTGTGATTTTATGATCGCAGATGACGAGGCAGTTTGGGAAGATCCAGTAGCATAGTCCATCCTCTCACCTTCAGAGTTCACTGACGTAGAGACGCTAGCAGAGGAGAGCTTGGAGAGCGCATTCCTGGTCCAGGATACATCTCAAGCAGCAGATCAGGTCCCCAATCGTGAGACAGAGTTTGTTTGTGATTTTGATACAGATCCCTTGGAGTCAAATATTGACTGGGCAGAGTTTGATGATTTTGATACCGTGTCTGACTTCTACTAAGCCTACAGCTAGGGAGGAGGCTGATTCCATACAGAGCAGAGATAGTCCAGCCGAGCAGTCTTCACCAGATTCAGATCGCGAGCGAGAGTTCTAATTCTTCCATGCAGATTTGGCCGCATTTACTCAGACTTTTCAGAGGCCAGATTCACCAGCACCTACTTGTCCAGAGCTGAAGCCGCTACCGTCATCGTTGAAGTATACGTTCCTTGCAGGTGAGCATGAGATGTACCTAATCATTATCTCCGTTGATTTGACTGGAGAGCAAGAATACCGTCTGATGGGGGTTCTTGAAAAGAACCGCAAGGCTATAGGATGGAGTGTAGCCGATCTCCAGGGGATAAGTCCGTCCCTGTGCTCCCACCATATCTATCTCGAGGGGGACGCAAAGTCGTCACGTGAGTTCCAGCGGCGACTGAACCCGAATCTTTGAGATGTTGTCATGACGGAGATCTTGAAATGGTGGAGCACCGATTTTATCTACCCAATCTAAGACTCCAAATAGGTCAATCCGTTACATGTGGTAACCAAGAAGACGGGCATCACCACAGTTGTTAGTGAGTCAGGAGAGGAGGTCGCTACCCAGGTACCCACTTCTTGGCAGGTCTGTGTGGACTACAGACGATTGAACCAGGCTACCAAGAAGGATCATTTCCCCTACCTTCTATTGATCAGATTATTGAGAGGCTGACAGGGAAGAGCCACTACTGTTTCTTGGACGGGTACTCCGGATAAAATCAGGTGGCCATTGCGCCCGAGGACCAAGACAAGACCACCTTCACCTGTCCCTTCGGGACATATGCTTTGAGATGCATGCCATTTGGATTGTGCAATGCTCCGGCAACATTCCGGAGATGCATGTTGTCCATCTTTTCGGACATGGTGGGGGAGTGCTTGGAGGTCTTCATGGATGATTTCTCGGTCTACAGCGACGGATTTCGATTCTTGTCTTGACTACCTAGACCGAGTCCTTCAGCGATGCATAGAGGTTCACCTTATGTTGTCTTGGGAGAAGAGTCGCTTCATGGTGACTTGAGGGATGGTGCTTGGCCATATCATCTCCAACAGGGTCATGGAGGTTGATCCAGCCAAGGTGGATGCCATTAGAAAACTCAATCCACCGTCCAACTTGTGGCAGATATGATCTTTTTCTGGGGCACGTCGATTTCTACCGACGCTTCATTCATGATTTCAATAGGATTGCCCGACCGTTGACTGATCTGCTGACGAAAGATGCCGAGTTCCTTGTTGATGATAAGTGTCTATCGTCATTTAAGACTCTCAAGAGTCGTGTTGTAGAGGCTCCTGTTCTCCAGCCGCCTGATTGGTCTCTCCCATTCGAGATCATGATGGATGCCTCCGATTTTACCATGGGGACCGTATTAGGACAAAGGAGGGATGGAGTCCCCTTTGCTATTCACTACGCTAGCCGTACTTTGGATGCCGTACACAGTCACAGAGAAGAGATGCTAGCTGTAGTTTTCACCCTAGATAAGTTCAGATCTTACATCATTGGATCTAGAGTGACCATCTATACTGATCATACCGCCATCAGGTACCTCATGGAAAGAAGGATGCCTAAGCCAGATTGACCAGATGGATCCTTGTACTCCAGAAGTTTGATATAGAGATTAAGGATAAGCCTGGAGTCAAGAAATGTGGTGGCGGATCATCCCTCCTGATTGGAGTATCTTGAGGATTCTGAGCAGACTGAGCCTATATGTGAGGCCTTCCCAGATGAGGCGATCCTTGCTATCGCCTCTCTCCCATGGTATGTCAATATTGTGAACTATCTTGTCGCCAAGAAAGTTCCACAAGATTGACCCAGGCAGAAACTTGAGACCTTCCTCGCAAAGGCCAAGTTTTACCATTGGGAGGAGCACCAAAGCATCTGGCGTCGGTGCATTCCTCAGGAGGAGCACCATAGCGTCCTTACTTACTGCCACAAGCTTGATGCAGGAGGACATCACTCTGGGAGGATAACGACACAGAAAGTGCTCCAATCTGGCCTATGGTGTCCTACTCTCTTCAAGGACTCAGAATGAGTTCGTGAAGACGTGTACTGGCTGTCAGAGGATGGGCACTTGTGGACAGCGTGATATGATGTCGATGCAGCCCATACACTTCTATGAGATTTTTGACGCATGGGGCATCAATTTCATGGGTCCATTCCCTAAGAGTCAGGGATTTGAGTACATTCTGTTGGCCATCGATTATGTGAGTCGTTGGGTTGAGGCCATCCCCGCCCGAACCACAGATGCTAGGACTGTTTGCAGATTTTTGAGGAAGAATATCATTTCACGGTTCGGGGTACCTCAAGTGTCGATTTCTGACTGGGGGTCTCATTTCGTCAACGACAAGGTAAAGGCCTTTGCTAGCGAGTTCAGCATAGACCATCGAGTAGCAACTCCATACCACCCTCAGACGAATGGTCTTGCTGAAGTGTCGAACAGGGAGATCAAGACTATATTGTAGATGGTCGTCCACCCTGACCAAAAGGATTGGTCACAACTTTTGCACTCGGTCTTGTGGGCATATAGGACGCCCTTCAAGACTCATTTGGGTACATCTCCCTTTCGCCTCATTTATGGCAAGCCCTGCCATTTACCTGTTGAGTTGAGACATCGGTCACTTTAGGTTGTTACTGATATACTTGTGGATCCAGTGAGTATAGGAGATCAGAGGAGGGTAGAGTTAGCAGCCCTGGAGGAGCTTCGTGATATAGCCTTTTCGAGCATCCTACAACATAAGGAGAGAGTGAAGGAGTGGCATGATTCTCATATCATCCACAAGCAATTTGAGCCAGGACAGAGAGTATGGTTGTTTGATGCTAGTCTTCGTTTATTTCCAGGGAATCTACAGAGCAAATGGAAGGGACCCTATTTGGCTGGAAAGGTACACGACAATGGGAGTATTGACATATCTGAGTTGTCTTCTGATGCTACCTTTCGTGTTAACGGTCAGCGGCTCAAGCCATATCTAGATCATGAGCCGTGGGTCATTGACGTTGCCCCGATTCACTTTGCGTGAGATGTGGTCTCTTGACTCACATCTATTGCATCTCACGCCTGATTATCACTGTTATTCCGACTTGTATAGATCCAGCTGTCTATATCACTCCATTGTTTAGTCCCACACCCCTTCTCCATCTTATGATTCTGCTATACTTAGGGTGTAATTTACCCTAAGTATAGGGAGTGTAGGACTCTCGGGTATTCTATTGACTCTTTCTACCCCTGTTTTGCTGCCTATACTTTAGGATATTTTACCCTAAGTATGGGGGGGGGGGGTAAACCCTGTACATCCTTCCACTCGGATTTGCCTTCATGTATAGCTCGCTATACTTAGGATTACTTAATCCTAAGTATAGGGGGAACACCGAGTCCTCTTCATTCTATTCTTTGATTCGTCCTTGTACATACCATTCCTTTTCACTTCCCTATACTAAGCACGAGTTATGTCTTCTTCATCGCTCTTGATCACTCTGAGGACATCATTCGAGCTAAGTATTGGGGGGGTCGTATATATTTCATATATACTTTAGCCATAACTCGTACTTTGTGTGAGTGTGTTAATAAATAAAAATGACTAAAAATCCATAAAAATTTCAAAATTTTTCCCCTGTACATAGAATTCTTCTTGCACATACTTATCTATTTATAAAAATTATTTTTGTATAAATAATTGTAAAAACAATTTGTAAATAGTTTGTAAATATTTTCATATCAAAATTATGTTTATAGTACAAATTTTTGTAAAATGTTTGAAAAACAAAAATTTTGCAAAAACCTTGTGTTTTTTTGTAAATGTGTTGCAAAACTTCGCATTCATGCATACATCCATGTTTTCAAACATTTTTCAAAAAAATTGCACATTTGTAAAAATTTATAAAATTGCATCTTTGTAAATATTTGTACATTTTTTCCAAATCATGGTTGACATTTAAACTGGCCTGGAATTAAAATTGCAAAATGGAGCTTGGTTAAGACCTTAATCCACCTAATTCTAAGAGGAACCTTATAGGGCTTAGGATTAAGACTTTTCAGGTCCATTGGGATTAATTCTTTGAGTCCACTAAGCTTTGAACATATGTCATCTTGATGAGCCTAAATAGAGCACTTAACAACGCATACATGACTCTAAGAGACAATGGCTTTACTTGCACCAGCACTTACACATAGCTCTTCACGGATGAGGTGGTGAGGAGGCAGTTTCCTTTGACTTGGGGTAGCATATGAGGGTAGTACTTCTAGGCAGAACCTCTCTTCTTCTTATAGTGAAGGAAGTGTGTCTCAACTTGGTCTGGTGGTGATGAAGTCTAAAGACAGGAGTTGCGGGTTGCAATAAAGCTTCAAAAGAGAGATAGTCTACTGGCTCAAGAGGAAAACTCCTTATGTATATATGTTGCACCATGTAGATATGTTGTACATATGCACATCAAAAAAATGTGCAAAGAAAGAAAAAACTCCAAAAAAGTGGTGGGTCTGATTGAAAATAAATAATCCCACCGGAGTGTATATAGTCAAATAAAGCAAAGCTTATGTTACACATGACCATCTCATGAATCTTGCTGCGGGAGACACAGCTACACTGGTTAGAGCTCTCAAGGATACATGGCTACACTGGTCATGGTCCATTCTCTTCTTTCCCCTCTTCTTGAGCTGGTTGTACTTGAACTTAGAAGGGAATACCCTGCTCCTCAAGGAAAGAGTTGCTAGACTGAGGCATTAGAGTTACCAGGTTGAGGGAGGTTGTTTCTTTATCATTTCTGAGGTGGGGAGCTACATATCGCTTACACAGTACAAGGTTTGTGTATGTAGACTTGTTCTGATCTGGTTTATTGAGGAGTCTTGAGCATGGATTGGTGGAACTTAGAGGTTGTTAAGTTTTAAGCTTAAGTCCAAATAAGGTTCCGACAAATTAATAATCCAAAGGACTGACTGAGCTCCATATTTCAATTTAGTGAAAGAAAGTTTAATAATCAACCTTGATTTCCAGTCTTTTTCTTTCTCTTTTCGCACTTCTTTTTCAAATAAGTGTTTGCTAAGGGACTAACAAAAGTAAAGTATAGGGGGGGTGATGAATCCCCATTCATCACTTTTTCTTCCTTTATTTTAACTAGAAATCTTGGTAAAAATACCATATAAATATTTGTAAATAGAATAAATTGTCAAATTGCATGCATTTTGTAAATAATAATAATTAGCATGATTTTGTATAAAAATAAAGGAATAAAGAAATAAAGAAAAAGAGGGAAATATTTAGAATAAATATTGAGTGACCCGAACCCAAGGGAGGGCCAATCATTGGCCTGACCGCAAAATAAAACAAGTAGAGAGAGATAGACTCATTCATCACACATATATTCCCCCTCCATGTGTGTGTGTATATATATATATTTATTTATTTTCATAAAATAAAAATATTTATGTGTTTCTCATAACTTGTATATATTTCTAAAAATAAAATAAAATGAGAAAAATAAAAAAAACAAAAATAAATTCTCTCTCTCACCCTTGTATATACCATGTATATATGTACATATACATATTTATTCTACCCTTGTAAATACATAATAAAAATTAAATAAAAATTATTTTACATCCCATATTTTATGTTGTAAACAAATAAAATATAAAATGGGGATAATTGTGTAAAAATAAAATAATAAATATAAAAATAAAAAAATACCCTGGTATTTTTACCTATATATAATAATATACTAAGTATATACACTAATTTATTTTTTCAAAAAAATAAATAAAATCACTAAAAAATAATTTGAAAAATAATAAACATTTTTCATGTTGTAAATATTTTTAAATAAAATCATTTACAATTTTAAAATGAATTTCCAAATAATTTCGGGATGGAATTTTTTGATTGGTCCACGGGGGATTGTAGACCCCCGGTCAACTCCCCCCTGGACCACATTCTCACGGACCCGATCACCGACCCGATTTCTCCTATTTTTCTCGGATCGGTCCGCCACCCATTCTCTCGAACCCCGAGCTCCGATTGGCAAGTATACATCCGTGATCCACGCCCGACCTCCTTCCTAGGGATCCGTACACCGATTTGCTCACCTGACTCCCATATTCCCGGACACCTACCAGTATAAGACATTGCCTCCGACCGCATATCCACTCACCTTCAGCCACCGTCCTCGACACCCAGGTTCTCCACGTTCTTGCCTTGAGTGACAGCAAGCCCTATGAGGTGTTGCAGCGAGGAAAGACGCGTTCTAGCCCCAGGTCCGGTGGTCATCGCCGCCGCGCTCTACCATCGGCGAGCTCGAGCCTCTGGAGGCCTTGCTCCATTGAGGCAAGGATCTCGGAAGGTTCACCACCTCCATCCCAGATGACTCTGATCGCCATGTAGCTTAGATCTTCAGTAGGTAGCCGTAGATTTCGCTTTTTGCGTTTCCAACCGCTGTCGTTCGTCGTCCATTCCCTGACGTTCTGTTCGCCCATCTGCCCATCCGACTACCTCTACATCTCCACGATACCTATTCGCATCTTCTCCTCCCCTTCGCTCCCCCTGGTTCGCCACGGAACAGGTCCCCTGCTCTCCTCCACCGTCACCTCGCTGGAGAGCTTCGTCGCGTCTCACCGAGCTACCTATTTTAACCATAACTGGGTCGAGGCACTTTTCCCTCGACCCAGCGTTCCTTCTGTGCAGGTTTGAAGGTCTAAGGACCTCATTTGGGGGTCCTCATATAGAAGCACAACAGCCCCAGCCATTCTTTGTCGTCGAGGACCCTCCAGGTCCTCCCGGTCCCATCTTAGCACACCCATCGTTGCAGACGACCTTCCTCTTTGATTCGCCCACCTCCGCAGCACCGGAGGAGGTCCTTCGCGCGCACATTGGGCTGGCGAAACTCGCCGGCGATTTGTTATTCCAAAAGCCTCTGTTGCCGTTGATCGAGCCCCCCCTCGTGCCAGATTAGATCGTAGCCATCCATATGAGGGAGGCTCGCGATCGTCGATCCATCTGAGAAACAGATCCGCGTCGTCCATCCCGAAGAGGTGTCCACGTGTCACAACCATTAGATCTGGAGAGGACGCCCATCAACCATCGGATCGTAATAATGGGTAATATCACTTAGGCCCCTTACCTTTTTGCATTTATAGTCTAGTCCTGTAAATACTTAGAGTAGTTGTTTTTATTTTAGCATTTTCTATCTTAAAATAAATAAACAAATAAATGAACCTTGGCGACTTCTGATTGGTCCACGGGGGTTTGTTGACCCCGGTCAACTTCCCCCGCGGACCCTTTTCCCCGCGGATCTGGGTGAATGACCCGATTTCTCCATTTACTCTCGACCCAATCCGACATCCATCTCACTTAACCCCGGGCTCTGATTGATCGATGAACATCCAGGACCCTCGCCCGGGGTGGATCTCAGGGATCCGAGGCTCGAGCGACTTGCTCGATCTCTTCCTTCTCGGATCCCTGAGCAAATAAAATGTCGTCACCGGCGACCTATTCTTCCATCTTTGGACCCCTTGCTTGCCGCCAAGGAGCTCCTCCGGAGTGCCTGAGTGACAGTCGAGTCCTCTGGAGTGGAAGCGAGGCGCGAGTACCTAGGAGACCACTGATCCGGTGGTTTAACCGCCTTGCACCGTCGCGAGCGCGCCCAGCCTCGGGGAGATGACGCCCCCTTGCAGGCAATGACCCCAGAGCTCGTCGAGCTCCAGCACAGTCAACATCCTCCGCCAGGTAGTTCCTTTAGCCACTAGTTTAGTGTAGAAAATAGATTTTCGTTCACTGTTCTTGTAGCTCCGCCGCTTTCGCCAGCTCACTCCGACCGTCCATCAGCCATCCCGACCCGACCACCACCTTCACGATTCTCCTCTGCACCTTCTCCATACCTCCATTCAACCCAGCTCGCACAGGAGCTGGGGCTCGAGCTCCTCCGTCTCCACCTTCGCCGGAGCTCGCCCATATCGACCCTCCGACCATTTTCACCCTGCCTAACCGCGTCGAGGCAGTTTGTCCTCGACCCGCGAGTCTTCTGGTCTATCTTGCAGGTGCATCCAAGCCCGTCTGAGGGCTTGGACCATTCGGTCTAGGAGCTCTACCTCCGCCGACCTCGCCGGAGCTCCCCTGAGCTCGGCTGGGTCATCGGAGGCCACCAGCAGCTGCGGAGCGTCACGCCGGAGCTTCTCCGATCTTCAGAAGCAGCAGAGGAGTCTCGGAGCGAGCGTACTGGGCCGGCGAAGTTCGCCGGCCACCTGTTCTTCGAGGATCTCCATCGACCGTCCGATCAGCCTCCAGCTCCAGTTTTCATCTGGGTCGTCCATTCCAGGAGCAGCAGCAACCGTAAGATCAGTGGAGGACTGATCCCAGCCGTCGGTCCAACGAGGTTTAGCCACCGAGAGCCTCCACCGTTCGATCCCCCACGTGGCATAGCCTCAGTCGTCCGATCACTGCGAGGACCTCAGCGTTGGAGTGCCACCCGATCCAGACCATCCGATTCTCCACGTGGCATCCATCCAGCAGCCCGCATTAATAAAGGGTAATTTACCCTTAGGCCCCCTCTTTTATTTTATTTCGCATTTAGTCCTGTAATTATTTAGTGTAGTTGTTTAGTTTTTGATAAAATTGCATAGAGGACCCTGCACCTTATTTCCTTTGCATTTATGCCCCTGTGTATGATGTGACACGTGCTTCGTCACGTGGTTTTCTGGTGTATTTGCATCTTATACCCTGTAGTTCTGAATGTTATGGATTAAATGAAATCTTTTTGGATATTGCATTTATACCCCTGTGCGTGATTTATTAGTGCATGTGCGTATATTCGTGGGTTATTTGCAGACTACCCCCTGGACTTTTGGTACTTGTTACCAAATAGTCCTCGGAAGTAGTTTTTATTACATTTGGGTCCTTGAGTGCCCCAGGCACGCGCGACGCGCGTGACTTCCTGGGTATTTTGCACCAGATCCCTCAGGACTTCGGGTATTTGCACTTAGGTCCCTGTGCACCGTACCCTCTTTTGATTTTTGAATAAAATAGCAAATCACTCCAAATTTGATGAAAATTGGACACATGGCTCCTGCCATAGTGTAAAATTTTCTGGAATTTTTTGGGACAATTTTGTTTTGTTTTGATATTTTTTAAAAATTCAAAAACATAAATTTTCGTTACTGTCTAAGTTTAAAAATCACAAAAAAATATTAAAACTTAGCTAAAAATTACAAAAAATACTTACTGTTTGTCTTTGCTTGCTTGATTTTCTAGCCAAATTTGGCTATTTTTCATTATCTAAAACACCTAAAAATTGAAAAACACTTAAAATCTCATAAAAATTCTAGTAAATAAATTAAAAACCCAAAAATAATAATTTAGGTGCCCAATTTTTCCTTGTTTTCTTCTCTATACAGGAAAAATACCTCCAGCTTATTGGGGACTTTTAGATATTTCATCTAAGTCCCTCAAGCTCGGCTGGACAATACCTTCTTTTTCATTCACTGTTTGATTTTTAGAAAATTAAATAAACATCAGAAAAATCTCAAAAATTCACTAAAAACAGTAAAAACTATAAAACACACAAAAATATTTTTTCTGGAATTTTTGCTTGAGTTTGGATACATTAAATAAATTGTTGAAGTGTGTTGTTTCCTTGTTCTCCTTAGTTTCTTAATAAATTAAAAATCCAAAAAAATATAAAAACCCTAAAAACCACCAAAAATACCCTTTTCTTCTCTTTCCTTCGATTCTTGACTACTTCGTAGGCCGCAAGGCCATTACGTGCTCCTTGAGTTCGACCTTGGTCGCTATACCAGGTTAATAAAATAGCAAGACTGCTATTGATTTTCGACTGATTTTATCTATTATTGGTGGTCTATTTTTCTTGATTGATCGAGTCCGAGTGATTGAGGTCGCGATGACCATTTAGCACCTTTACCTCAGTTGCTTGGTCGGCTATCAGAATGGCGCCGTTGCCGGGGAGCACGGCTTAGTAGTCGATTTTTGAGTTTCTTTCGCGGTTTTTCTTTTCGCGGCTTTTTGTATAGCTTTCTGCATATATATATATATATATATATATATATATATATTTCTGACATTTTTATAATAATTTGGTTTGTGACACTTTGTCTGTTTCTTGCGAGGGCTCGAGGATCGAGGCGGCGACTCTAGAGTAGCCGGCGCAACCGCGGGAACTGGAGGCGGCTCTTTTCTTCACAGAGCCGCAGGAGAGCACGAGGAGCAAGTAGGAGTGTGGGAGCCGTGGGATAGCCGTGAGAGTAGTGTAGCGTAGATTAGTTTTATTTCTCGCAATTTTAAAACTGTTGCAATAATACAGGTACTCAGAGACACTTGGACTCTCGGGTCTGTTTCGCCGAGCACCGGTGTGCTCGGGGGACCCATTTAGATTTTTCACGGCTTTTTCACGGTTTTAGCTTTTTAGCTGCCTTTTACGGTTTTCAGCGGTTTTTCTCGAGCCCCTAGATTTAGGATTTTCTGTTTGACTGTACCGTAATTAGTAGGATCCCCACACCTAATTGCTTGCCTGTTCCTATAGAGCGATAATTGGACCTACTAATAATTCACTAATAAAAATAGCTTAGTCGCTTTCCTGAGAGCCTACGCGCCGCGAGCCTGTCCCGTCAAGCGCTACTCCTGAACTCGACCTGTCGAGAAGAGGAGGGGTGGGTCTAGACCGGACTCTTTGGATCGAGGGCGAGTGACTAAGCTAGACGGTTCTGTCGAGTAGAATTTGCCTGTTTAGGACTCGGTTTCACCGCTGCACCATATAGGTAGTTTCTTTTCAGTCTTTAAATTCTACGTGGATCATCTTGCATGTAGACTGCTGGAGTCAGGTACGCATTTCTATCTCTGCATGCATCATTGATTTCTCGCGCATCGGCTTTTTCGTCTTCTCCCCCAGTTTTTGGCTTAATAACCAGGAGAACCGAAAAATTCGTTAGGCATTTTTGCTTGCATTAAAAATATCTAAAAAAACAAAAACAATAAAATCAGGACTGCTAATCATACTTGACCTAAAAGACACTTCACTAAAAATCTGTCTTGGGGAGAGTAACCCCCTCCTTGTTTGGTTTGGATGAGCGAGAGAGTGACCCGCACATTAGGATAGAGCCTCCGATCTTTCTTGATTGATTACCGGCTTTCAGTACGGGACAGTCGTTTGAGAAATATCTGGATACATATTTACCTCACGTAATCACTCTGATAGACTGAATGATCACCTAAAATAAAATCGACAAGATAATTGACCGATCCCTTTCGGTCTTCAGCTTTGTGTGCGTAGGTGAATTGGGTGTTTGCTTGTTCATCTTGTTTGATTTCCAGATCCCTTCGATCCTCCCTTCTATCCATCTATTCCCCACCCTCCCTCCCTTCACTCTTCTTCTCTTCTTCTCCTGTACCCCTGGATGATGGATCCACCTCACTTCAAGCCGACTCTTATGGCTTCTTCTCCATCTTCTGACCATCATTCCAGTCCACCTTCCAAGGAGGTCGGATCTCCGACCAACCTCCTGCTCCCTCCCTCCCGTTCATCTCACTACTCTGGGCATGATGTGCGAGACGTCCGAGGATACCAGATAGAGCAGATGCGAGACCTGGACGATGATGTTGCTGAGTTGAGAGCGCACTCTGTTGGTGATCAGAGAGAGCAGTGGAGATCAGCAGACATATCCTATTTCAGAAGGATGGAGGAGCATATAGCATAGGGAGCTCAGTCAGCTTCTACACTAGGAACATTCGTCTTGGATTTGGATTACATTCAGCGACTGCCGACATTTTCAGGAGAGGCGCACGAGGAGCCTTATCTTCACCTGTCCGCATTCGAGGAGTTTTGTAGAGCACAGAGATATTCAGATGTCACTGCAGAGGAGCTGATGACTAGAACCTTCCCCTTCACACTTCAGGACAGAGCCATGAGATGGCATCGCCGATTGGGGAGGACATTCGATACGTGGGGAGATCTACGTCGAGAGTTTCTACAGAGATACTTCCCTCCACGTAGAGCAGATTTCATGCGGTCTTTGATCACCGATTTCTCAGTAGACCCCCAGGAGCCATTGCACGAGGCATGGCCGAGGTTTCTTGACCTCTTGAGGAGATTTCCTGAGCACGGACTTCCACTGACAGACTTGATAGAGATCTCCATGCGGGGGATGACCGCAGAACAGATAGCACTGGTGATTACCAGATGTGGCGGTTCACACCGCAGTTCGGACATTCACTTACTGGACACCATCTCGAGTTTACTTTCACAGAGATCTTCTTCACGAGATGCCGTAGTCGGGACAACACGTGTGGACGATGCTATACCAGTGAGGTGTGTTACTTTACATGATGAGTCAGCTTCTACACACCAGCCTGAGGACTTGGAGCAGACAACACCACTGACAGAGGAGATGACTGCGATAGCAGAGGTTCGGACCCAGAGTCTTCTCGAGTTCCCGTTGTTTTTACAACTGGAGTTCGAGGCAGCCCCTGAGTTTCCAGTCGACGAGTCTGGGATATCAGATCTTCTGATATTCCAGGAACCGGAGGAGCCCCCGCTACTACAGCCATGGTCTCAGACACTTCAGATTCCAGTCCCGGAGGACTCAACCTCCTTTCTGCAGAGATACTTATTGGACACGGACAGCTACCAGGACTCAGCCCAGCAGCCACAGCTCGATGAGGGACACCACTTTGAGAGTACAGACACAGAGAGTCCCATCTTCGAGCCTTTTGTCCTCCATTTTGTTGAGAGAGATACACTTCCTGAGGACCAGCTGACAGCCAGCATAGCCGCAGAGCGAGGATCAGCCACAGACACTTTGCCAGCTTCCGCGGTGTTGAGTAGTACCTTCTCCTGCTTCCAGATTGCCGAGGCTACACTTCCGATGATGATACAGCCTGGTGCACAGAGTGGATACTTGACAGCACTGCAGAAGCCCATCTAGATCCTGATCCTCTTCTTGTCACTCCCGATCTCGCATCTCTCCCCGAGGGTTATCTGCGGGAGGAAGCCGCACTCGATGAGTACTCGGTTTCACCTACTGAGAGTGTTTCCGGTCGGGTGGAACACGAAACCGAGTCTTTAGATCATTTTGATTCTGAGTCTTATCACCTCGACGACCCTTGCGAGGATGAGCCCATTCTGGAGATATTCGATGATTTGCCTGATCTGATTCTATTTCATGCATCGGATATCAGTCTGCTTATAGAGTCTCCTAATCTTGATTGTCCACACCTGTTTGAGACACTGATTGACGTGGAGGATTCTATTATTGATCCATCTTTCTCCACGTTTGATTTCTTCGGCTCCATACTCTCACTCCAATCTGACCTAGAGCCGCTGATTTCTTTTGTGCTACCGGATCCCGATCACTTATTTCCATATCACTGGCCGGTAGCAGAAACCCGCTTGATTGAATACTTGGGTGTCTTACTTCACACTGTTGACTTTGTCGTAGTTTCCATACCGAGATTGCGATGACAGTACGGCATTCGACTTACCGATGCCTTCCTGAACCTTGATACTGCATTATCCTAGCCTTTGCACCCAACTAGGGGCGTAAAATCTAGCGCTTGTTGAGAGGCACCTCAACATTGTACTCTTTTGTATATACGTGTTTTGTCTTAGTTTGATCTTTCTGTCTTCCGTTCTTGTTTTCACCCCAGGTCTCGCCTAGGATTGTCTTTGCTATACTTAGGATATTCCTCATCCTAAGTATAGGGGGGTGAAAACACCGGGTTGTTCATTCGTTCTGTTTCATCACTTCTGTTGTGTTGCATATACTTAAGGTGCTTCACCTTAAGTATAGGGGAAGTGATGTCCTCCTTCTTGTATATATTCGTAATTTTCTTCGTGTCTTTCTACCCCTGTTTTGCTGCCTATACTTAGGGATATTTTACCCTAAGTATAGGGGGGCAGACTCTGTTCATTCTTCACTCGGATTTCCCTTCATGTACAACTTGCTATACTTAGGATTATTTAATCCTAAGTATAGGGGGAAACCACCGAGTTCTCCTCATTCTATTCATTCATTCATTTCTGTGCCTATCCATTCCTTTTCACTTCCCTTTTACTAAGCACGAGTTATGTCTTCTTTATCGCTCTTGATCACTCTGAGGACATCGTTCGAGCTAAGTATAGAGGGGTGTGTATATATTTCATATATACTTTAGCCATAACTCGTACTTTGTGTGAGTGTGTTAATAAATAAAATGGTTAAAAACCCCAAAAATCACAAAAATTAAAATTTTAATTTTTCCTGTACATAATCATTCTTTTATTGCACATACATAGCTAGTGTACAAAATTATTTTTGTAAAAATGTTTTCAAAAAAAGTTTTTGTGTAAAGCTTATGTAAATATTTTCTTATCAAAATTATGTATATAGTACAAAATTTTTCCAAAATGTTTTGAAAATCAAAAGTTTGCAAAAATCTTGTGTAAATGTTTGTAAATACTTTTGCAAAAACTTGCACTTCATGCATTCATCTAGTCATGATTTCAAAACATTTTTAAAAAATTTTGCACGATTGTAAATATGTGTAAATAGCATCTTTGTGTATATATGTATATAGTTTTTCCTGGATGATAGTTGACATTTAAACTAGCCTGGAATTAAATTGGGAAATGGAGCTTGATTAAGATCTTAATCCACCTAATTCTAAGAGGAACCTTATAGGGCTTAGGGTTAAGGCTTTTCAGGTCCATAAGGACTTAATTCTTTGAGTCTACTAGGCTATGAGCATATGTCATCTTGATGAGCCTAAGTAGATCACTTAACAACACACGCATGACTCTTAGAGACAATGGCTTGACTTGCACCAGCACCTTACACATAGCTCTCCACGGATGAGGTGGTGAGGAGGCAGTTTCCTTTGGCTTGGGGTAGCATATGAGGGTAGTACTTCTAGGCAGAACCTCTCTTCTTCTTCTAGTGAAGGAAGTGCGTCTCAACTTGGTCTAGTGGTGATGAAGGCTAAAGACAGAAGCCGTGGGTTGCAAAAAAGCTTCAAAAGAGGGATAGTCTACTGGTTTAAGAGGAAGATTTCTTGTATATATGCTGCACCATGTAGATATGTTGTACAGAGGCACTTGAAAAAAAATGCAAAATGCAAAAAGAACTCCAAAAAAGTGGTGGGTCGGATTGAAAATTTAATAATCCCACCGGAGTGTATATAGTCAAATAAAGCAAAAGCTTATGGTATCCATATTACATCTCATGAAGCTTGCAGCGGGAGACTTAGCTACACTGGCTGAGCTCCCAAAAGTCTATACTTCTTCCCCCTCTTCTTGAGCCGGTTGCACTTGAACTTAGAAGGGAATACCCCGCTTGTCGAGGAAAGAGTTGCTAGACCAAGGCATTAGAGTTACCAGGTTGGGGGAGGTTGTTTCTTTGCTACTTCTGAGGTAGGGAGCTACCATCACTTACACTGCATGGAAAGATTCATGGTCATTAGAGTTTGTGTATGTAGACTTGTTCTGATCTGGTTTATTGAGGAGTCTTGTCCATAGATTGGTGGAACTTAGAGGTTGTTGAGTTTTAAGCTCAAGTCCAAATAAGGTTCCGACACACTAATAATTCAAAGATCTGATCGAGCTCCATAATTCAATTTAATAAAGGAAAGTTTAATATTCAACCTTGATCCATGTACATTCTCCTCTTTTTCTTTTTCTTTCTTTCTTTTTCACTTCTTTTTCAAATAAGTGTTTGCTAAGGGACTAGCAAAGTTAAGTATAGGGGGGTGATGAATACCCATTCATCACTCTTTATTCTTATATTTTAGCTACAAAAACCTTTGCAAATACATGTAGATAGGTGTAAATACAAATAAAATAATTAGCAAAAAACATGCATTGTGTAAAAACTAATAATTAGCATGTTTTTGTGCTAAAATAAAAGAATAAAGAGTCAAAAGAAAAAGAGGGAAATATTTAGAATAAATATTGAGCGACCTAATCCCAAGGGAGGTCTCCGCATGAGCCTGACCGCATAAAAACCCAAGTAGAGAGAGATAAGGAAGCTCATTTGTGTATATACCTATAAATAAATAAATGAAAATATTTTCCTCTAAAAATAAAAATAAAAATGGATTATATTTATTTGTAAATATTTGTAAATATAAAATCAAAAAAAATATAAAAATAAAAAGAAAATTAAAAATCCCTTCACCATTGTATAAAAGCGATGTACAGAGATCCCTTTATCTATTTATTTACCCTTATAAATAAATAAATAAAAATCCAATAAAATGTATACATACTCCACATCCCATAATGTAAATAAATAAAATAAAAATAAAATAAAAAGAAATAAAAATCAAAAAAATAAAATACATTGTAAATATACCATGTAGATACATGTGCATGTATTTATTTAACCCTTGTATATAAATAATAAAAAAACAAAATAAAAATACCAAATTATTCCAAGTTTTATTATATAAATAAATAAAATTTAAAATTGGAATAAAATATACAAAAATAAACAATTAAAAATAAAAAATTACAAATACATATGTATATATATGTATATAATAATATTTTGTAAATACCTAAAATATATTTCAAAAAACTAATTAAAAATCACTAAAAAATAGAAAAAAATAAAAATAAATATTTTTCATGTTTTAAGTTTTTATTAATTCGATCATTTTCTATCTTAAAATAAATAAACAAATAAATGAACCTTGGCGGCTTCTGATTGGTCCACGGGGGTTTGTTAACCCTGGTCAACTTCCCCCGCGGACCCTCTTCCCCGCGGATCTGGGTGAATGACCCGATTTCTCCATTTACTCCCCACCCGATCCAACATCCATCTCACTTAACCCCCGGGCTCCGATTGATCGATGAACATCCAGGACCCTCGCCCGGGGTGGATCTCAGGGATCCGAGGCTCGAGCGACTTGCCCGATCTCTTCCTTCTCGGATCCCTGAGCATATAAAATGTCGTCACCGACGACCTATTCTTCCATCTTTGGACCCCTTGCTTGCCGCCAAGGAGCTCCTCCGGAGTGCCTGGGTGACAGTCGAGTCCTCTGGAGTGGAAGCGAGGCGCGAGTACCCAGGAGACCACTGATCCGGTGGTTTAACCGCCGTGCGCCACCGCGAGCGCGCCCAGCCTCGGGGAGACGACGCCCCCTTGCAGGCAATGACCCCGGAGCTCGCCGAGCTCCATCACAGTCAACATCCTCCGCCAGGTAGTTCCTTTAGCCACTAGTTTAGTGTAGTAATAGATTTTCGTTCACTGTTCTTGTAGCTCGCCGCTTTCGCCAGCTCACTCCGACCGTCCATCAGCCATCCCGACCTGACCACCACCTTCACGATTCTCCTCCGCACCTTCTCCATACCTCCATTCAACCCAGATCGCACAGGAGCTGGGGCTCGAGCTCCTCCGTCTCCACCTTCGCCGGAGCTCGCCCATATCGACCCTCCGACCATCTTCACCCCGCCTAATCGGGTCGAGGTAGTTTGCCCTCGACCCGTGAGTCTTCTGGTCTATCTTGCAGGTGCATCCAAGCCCATCTGAGGGCTTGGACCATTCGGTCCAGGAGCTCTACCTCCGCCGACCTCGCCGAAGCTCCCCAGAGCTCGGCTGGGTCATCGGAGGCCACCAGCAGCTGCGGAGCATCACGTCGGAGCTTCTCCGATCTTCAGAAGCAGCAGAGGAGTCTCGGAGCGAGCGTACTGGGCCGACGAAGTTCGCCAGCCACCTGTTCTTCGAGGATCTCCATCGACCATCCGATCAGCCTCCAGCTCCAGTTTTCATCCGGGCCGTCCATTCCAGGAGCAGCAGCAACCGTCAGATCAGTAGAGGACTGATCCCAGCCGTCGGTCAAGCGAGGTTTAGGCACCGAGAGCCTCCACCGTTCGATCCCCCACGTGGCATAGCCTCAGTTGTCCAATCACTGCGAGGACCTCAGCGTTGGAGTGCCTCCCGATCCAGACCATCCGATTCTCCACGTGGCATCCATCCAGCGGCCCGCATTAATAAAGGGTAATTTACCCTTAGGCCCCCTCTTTTATTTTATTTCGCATTTAGTCCTGTAATTATTTAGTGTAGTTGTTTAGTTTTTGATAAAATTGCATAGAGGACCCTGCACCTTATTTCCTTTGCATTTATGCCCCTGTGTATGGTGTGACACGTGCTTCGTCACGTGGTTTTCTGGTGTATTTGCATCTTATACCCTGTAGTTCTGAATGTTATGGATTAAATGAAATCTTTTTGGATATTGCATTTATACCCCTGTGCTGATTTATTAGTGCATGTGCGTATATTCGTGGGTTATTTGCAGACTACCGCCTGGACTTTTGGTACCTGTTACCAAATAGTCCTCGGAAGTAGTTTTTATTACATTTGGGTCCCTGAGTTCCCCAGGCACGCGCGACGCGCGTGACTTCCTGGGTATTTTGCACCATACCCCTCAGGACTTCGGGTATTTGCACTTAGGTCCCTGTGCACCATACCCTCTTTTGATTTTCGAATAAAATAGCAAATCACCTCCAAATTAGATGAAAATTGGAAATATGGCTCCAGCCATAGTGTAAAATTTTCTGGAATTTTTGGGGACAATTTTGTTTTATTTTGATATTTTTTAAAAATTCAAAAACATCAATTTTCGTTACTGTCTAAGTTTAAAAATCACAAAAAAATATTAAAACTTAGCTAAAAATTATAAAAAAATTACTTTCTGTTTGTCTTTGCTTGCTTGATTTCTTAGCCAAATTTGGCTATTTTTCATTATATAAAACACCTAAAAATTGAAAAACACTGAAAATATCATAACAATTCTAGTAAATAAATTAAAAACCCAAAAATAATAATTTAGGTGCCCAATTTTTCCTTGTTTACTTCTCTATACAGAAAAAATACTCCAGGCTTATTGGGGACTTTTAGATATTTTATCTAAGTCCCTCAAGCTCGGCTGGACAGTACCTTCTTTTTCATTCACTGTTTGATTTTTAGAAAATTAAATAAACATCAAAGAAATCTCAAAAATTCACTAAAAACAGTAAAAACTATAAAACACACAAAAATATTTTTTCTGGAATTTTTGCTTGAGTTTGGATACATTAAATAAATTGTTGAAGTGTGTTGTTTCCTTGTTCTCCTTAGTTTCTTAATTAATTAAAAATCCAAAAAATATAAAAACCCTAAAAACCACCAAAAATACCCTTTTCTTCTCTTTCCTTCGATTCTTGACTACTTCGTAGGCCGCAAGGCCATTACGTGCTTCTTGAGTTCGACCCTGGTCGCTATACCAGGTTAATAAAATAGCAAGACCGCTATTGATTTTCGACTTGATTTTATCTATTATTGATGGTCTATTTTTCTTGATTGATCGAGTCTGAGTGATTGAGGTCGCGACGACCATTTAGCACCTTTACCTCAGTCGCTTGGTCGGCTATCAGTTATCCACGTGCTTGTCTGGGCTTTTTACAACTTTGGCCCCGGATTTCTTGTTCATGTTAGTAGGTTGGCTGAAAGGTTTCTTTTATTTACACTTTGGTCCATGTGTTGTGCCCTTTCTATTGGTTAAATAAAATAGCAAATTAATTCCAAATTTGGTGAAATTTGGACAGTGGCCCCTGCCACTGTGTAAAAATTTCACTATTTTTGGGACATTTTTGAGTTTCTTTTCTATTTTTAAAAATTCAAAAACATCTATTTTTGCTACTCTTTGAAATATAAAATAAAATAAAAATATTAGAAACCCTCCAAAAATTCAACAAAAAATTGGTGTTAGTTATTTTTGTTGCCTTCTTACTCCAATTCGATTTTTGCTGCATTTGGATAAAACCCCTAAAAATTGAAAACCCCTAAAAATCTTATAAAAATCACTAAAAATCTAAAAAATAAAAAATGCAATTTCTTTTCCTGTAGCTTAGTTTTCATTGGTAGTTTCATATAAAATTGTCTCCAGATTTTTATAGGTTATTTATCTATTTTTAAATAACCTTTCAAATCTGGATGCACAATAGTTCCATGTTTTTACCTTTTCCTATTTTTATAAAATCAACAAAAATTATAAAAATATGAGAAAATTACCAAAAACACTTTAAAATTTTAAAACCCAAAACATTTTTATTACATTTTTCTGAGTTAATTTGTGTGGTTAAATAATTAGTTATTTGTACCTTTTTCTAGATTTTTATATATTTTACTCATAATTAAAAATATAAAATTATTTAAAAATACATAAAATCCACCGAAAATACATTTTTCTTATTTTATTTATTTTTGACTACTTCGTAGGCCACTTGCCCAATCCATGCTCCTTGTGTTCGACCCTGATCGTTATACCAGGTTAAATAAATAGCGAGACCGCTTATTTCGATTTTTGACTGATTATTCATTTTGGTGGTCTGATTTTACTTGATTGATCGATTCTCGCTATTCGGGTCGCAACCACCTTGATTGTTTTTACCTTTACCCAGATTTTGTGAGATTTTTCGGTCACCATATACAGAAGAGGAAGGGGTTATGCGGTCGAATTTCCATCAGAAACAAATAACATGTGACAACGATCATCTTTTAGTAACTTTGAATCCTAACGGATCCCCTTACCTGGGAACTCCTAACTAAGAAAAGACAACATAAATATAATATTTTAAGATCACTTTACGTCGTATATATGTACATGCTAGCAAATGTGACCATAAAACAATCTTAAAATATTTATTCGTTTATGTTAACCGTGCATTTACGTATACTTGATTGGTTAAGGATGGGGATATGGTAAGTGTGATCCTAAATTAGTGCCTAATAAAGTGTTTAAAAGAACATTATTGAAAGTGTATCTGCAAAAAAAAATTTCTCCACCTGCAAACATCAAAATCCACGACCATTGGACCGGGATATCTCATCCAAAAGTGAGTTCAATAGTACTGTGTAAAATATAAAAAATATAGCACAATTGAAGATGATGAAATCCTCCAATGTGTTGCACACATCTTCCGATGTGCAGGACCACAAACCACCCGTTGTGAAGGGATGCACTGTGTGTGAATGAATTTTTACGATTTAATAATAAGTTGTTAGTATTTTAGAATCAATATCAACCAAACTATAATTAATGTGATACACTTGGCCACATTAACTAGAAAATAATGTGATAATAAATTATCACATAATAAATATTGATGTTTGTCATATCTCATGTCTACTCTATGAAAAAATCTATCTCATATCTACAATTTATGAAGAGGATACTTGTATGTATGGAGACATAAATAGACCTACAATAAAGAATATTCAAGTAAACTAATCCTAATTGGTAGCTAAGCACAATTAAACCTAATGTTATTTAAGAACAATTACACTATCATGGCATGATATTCCTATTATATAGGTTTAGTCATTATAAGTAATCAACAAGGTATACTAACAAGGATAAAAGTGACAAGGGTACTTAGTATTCGATTTTAATGTACACATTTAGTTATGTCACTAGTTGTGACATTTCATCATATACCTTTCATGCATATATAATTTCATCTATACTTAACAATCATCACATCTACCAACAAATAGATACTAATTGAATCATATCCAACATACAAAACATGTTCCTAGAAATCAAAAGTTAACATATTTAACGAGTAATCTATCAACAATAGGAAAATCCTAAAACATCCGAGCATAAACGACATGGAATGAAATGCTAAAAAATGAGAGAAACGATGGAGGGATATACCTAAGGAAAGATGTATGTGTGCTTCAAAAACCCAAATGGGGGTCGCTGGATGCAAGGGAGGAGGAGCAAGAATCGTTGGAGGAAGAGATTTGAGGATGGGTCATGCATAGAATGAGAAAGAAGGCTTGTCTGTCGTTCTATATACAGACGTGGGTGAGCACATTAATTGCTTGCCCGGTCTTGAAACTTGTGGTCATCCGCATTTCAAGATGCGCCACACATCCATTTGATAAATTCAAATTAGCGAGCACACCGGAGGGCGAGCGTGCATGTTAGCCAAATGCTCGCCCGCATATTCGAAAAGGCGCGACTCCAAAATTAGTGTAAAATTTGACTAGGTGACCCACATGTCCTCGCCCCACCCTCGCTAGTGCATGGACGAACACTTGTGCTCGTCCATCCATTGCAGAAATGTGCACGTCAATCACGCCTTTTCTGTAGTGATTTAAGCATGTATTTTCACATGTTTTGATGCATTCTAGTTTATCAGAAACCACTTTTTCCTCATTGATACAGTTTACTTCCATTTTAATGAATGATGTGGTTGTCATCTAGCTGACCCGGGATGATTCTATGGTCTAATGATGTCCCCGCTAAGACCTCGGGCTCAGTCTCCAGTTCAGTTTTGGAACAGTATATTTGTTTCATTTGGGAATCGGTCCATAATCAAAGCTCATATTCAGCTCATTTCTTTCCTAATCATTTTTTTAATTTTAATCGAACAAATTCTAATTGAATTCGAATGGTTCAGTTCGATTATCACCTCTAGATACATGCACGTCTCACTTCGCCTTGGGATTGGTCATGGACCCCTCTGCTTGCCAGGTATATTGTGGTGATGAGAATGACTTAAAGATGATCAGTCTGATGGACGCTTCCATTATGCCGTATTCTGACTATCGGATCTCTGATTTGATACATAAAAATCAATGATCGATGAGAAACTAAAAAATATAGATCCAGAGAAAGCTTTATTAATACGGCTATAGCAAGAAAAATCTATCCTCAATCCACAGTTATTTTCTCTAGTGGTTAGGGTTCTCGAACTGTATGGGTGTTCTTCAGATAGAAATCCTTCACTTCCCTTTCCTCATAAATATCAGATCTCAACTCTTTTCTTCTGATATATCTGGGAGTAAACATATTGCTAGAAAATTCCTTCTTCCATTTTATAAGTACTGCGATTATATTTTATATCTTTCATGAACAGTCGAGAGATTTTTATCGACGGCAATATTTTTCACTGCCTTTGTGGAGGCTGAAGAATATCTTTCTAATGCAGTCCATACCAATTAATTACAACTAAAAAATAAAAATTGGGAAAATTTTGAACATTTTTATATAAAGTTAGAAGATTTCCTTTTAAAATTTAGAAAGTAGGTTAAATATTTTTCCATGCACCAATACAATTGGGATATAGTGACACTTTTTTTTCTCAAGACTCTTCCTTGTCCATTTGAAATTCATGCTTGTCTTTCCTTTTTTTTAGGCATTGCCCAAATACTAGTGAGGGCGAGTGAGCCTTTTGCTTACTTGACTTTATCCTAGCCCTAACAATAGATACCTTTAGAACGGTAATCATGCTAAAGCTAGAAAGGCCCAGTGAAAAACACAAGTCCCATCCCAGTAGCCGGGTTGTGCGACAGCTTGTACGAGTGAGGGAGCGAGGCTTGTGTTGCAAAGCATCTCTAAGGACATCAAAATTTTGTGATGATAAGTTAAATTTTGAAAGATAGCAACGAATAAGCGTCATTATATGAACCTTCGCTCATGTCACTTTCCCTGGTCCGTGTACAATGAAAGGAGCGACACGAAAACAATCGACATGCTATTGCTCTAGGGTTACGACAACAACAACAAAGAGGTCTTGATTGATGGGAACTAGGGGAGGAAACTTCTACTGAGGTTCCCAGTGGGTCTGCTACAGGAACTTAGGAGGTTTCACGCGATCGTGCTCCTGGTCAGCTGCCCGTTCAACAAGGTCTTATTCCTACCGTTATTCTGTGAACGTTCCACAGAATCTCTGCAATATATAACTATATATAACTGTTTGTTGCTCATGTTACTAAGTCCCTAATAAAAGCAATTGATTCATACATGATGCGGATTCATATAATATTCATCACAAATATCAAGTATAAAAAATAATTTAACAACTAATAATATCGTAGTTATAGATAGCAATACCTGCTTTAAAATAACTTCTATTTTCTCTTGAAAATTATGGGATTGGAATTTATTCTAAACTCAAAAATGACAAGTTTTTGAAAAGAAAGGAAAACATATCAAGAAATGCAAATTGTTTTATGTGATCAGCAACTGTTATGAATGATCATTCAACTACAAAGTTCTTTTATATAAAGAACAACTATGATGAGATTGTGAGTTTTCCACTTGCGCTCCCTTTTCTAATAGAAAAAAAAGATAATCCAAAATTTTCTCATATTGTTAATAATTTTCCTTTTTCTGAACTTCCCACTACAAGGAAAATAAGTTGTGGTTATATAACTATGTTCACAGATGTGAGGTTTGTGAACACAAAATTGAGCTCTGGCACAACATGCCGTGGCCAGTAGCCGTAGCTACAAATCTTGTCGAGATCTTTAACCATGAATATGTCGTGGTCACTACAAGTAACTACAGAACTTGTTGTGGTCACAACTCTTGTATTAAGACTTTGGTCACAGATTATTTGTGATCACAAGTTTTTGTAGCCACGTTCCGTGGCCACACAGTCAGTATCTTCTATTCCACGTTCTCAAGAATAACAAACAAGCAAGAATAAGATCTTGGTGATATATTTGGAAGGAACGTTGCATGAAGACATTCGATTTGCATAAATTGAGGATCGGCAATCCGTACGTTTAAAAATCTACAATTCGACTTCCTTTTGCACGTAAAATAAACTATATTTCTCTTCTCTCTGATGAGGGAACGGATTGTCTGTTGTAGCACAGCATATGCTGTGATGCAAAAGATCCACTTTGCCGCTATGAAGGTTGAAAGAATAAAAAACTACACCTCCTACTATACGAGTGTGTGCTATGTATCCTCATTTTTGTCTAATTTTGAGTAGGGCTTAGTTCATGTATCATCTCTTTTTGGATGAATGAGCTTGATCGTTTTCAAGAAAACAGTGCTAGGAACAAACCTCGTTAATTATTATACTTTTATTCAACCTCCTTATTCAAATGTTCTTATTCCACACTGTGTGCATCAACTTCAGTCTCTGTCCAAAGGCTAGTTTTTTTAATGCATGTCCACGCCAATCACATATAGAAATAAAAAAACTTGAAAATCAGTGAAACTAAAAAAATAAAAGAAAAAAAAAACGTTAATAAAACTTTGTTCCTGAAGGATCCTGGCATAAAATATACCAAGTGTCATCACCGCCACCAACGCCTCCAACCGTGCGAAGCCAACGCGATCCCCAATTTCCTTGTTCCCATATGATCACTCACACTCACACCACCTTCGTCGATCGCTGTTTTACCCTACATGTTCTCTTCTCCAATCCCCAAGTAGATATCGATACATATATTTATAGATAGAGATAGAGATAGATATGACGGGCACCCATCTAGAAAATTTATACTATATATACGAGCCGACTCCACCCCCTCGCTTCTTTTCTTCCCCAGAGAGGCAGAGAGAGTCGAGAGATTCATTCGTCGTCACATGATGAACGATTGCGTTCCGGACTTTGGGATCGAGCAGGAGGACCCACTCTTCTCCGTTCTCGGATCTCCCAATCGCAGGATTCGCCCGGAGACGTGAGAGATTTCTCATGTTCTCGCTGTTTTGATCTGTTTTTTTTTCTGCAGCTGTGGTTTGTGGGTAATCGTGTTTGAGCTCAAAATTTGGATCTTTGCAGCAATTGCGACGAATTGGCAGAGATTCTATGGCAAAAAGGCCCGGTTTTGCGGCGGTTCCCGCCGCCCGCAAAGGCGGAAGAATCACCGCCCCCGCTGCCGCCGCAGGGGATCTATGAAGGGCCGTGCGAGCTCTTTATGGGGGAGGACGAGCTGGCCCAGTGGCTGCACCAGCCCGTCGAGGACCTGGAGGAGGTCGAGAGCAGGGTGCATCCGTCACTGGCGGTCCTGGACCCTCCTGTGTCACAAGCTTCGACGGTCATCGATTCGAACAAGATCATGCCGTTGGATCGCATGATCACACCGGGTATCGTGGCCTGTGAGAACCGTACGACGGGGTCCTCGTCCGGCGGGGACGGCCGGAAGAGGAAGGCTGCACATTTGGAGCAGCAGTCTGACGACGAGGTACATTATTTTTTTTGTCATAATATTTGGATTTGCATTTTCAAGAAACACAAAAATCAGAGAGATTGATAATAGACGGGCAACCAGCTGCGCTGTCAAATTCAGATTTGAATGACAAATCCAATTCTTCGATTATTACATTATCGATCCACGAATAAAAAGAACACGTATTAGTGAAAATCCAGCGGATTTAAATATCATTGCACGAAGATTCTGCAGAATATGCAAAATCTACGTGCAGATTTTAATCAAATGGTCTTATAATGCACGGAAAATAGGTTGAATTTTATTGCTAAATCTGTGGTCTTCATAGCTGAGCTGAGAGATGTGCCCTGTTTTAGGCAGCAGAACACGATTCGGTCGAGAACAAGAGGAGAGACAATCGTAGGCCGGCGAGAAGAACGAGAGCGGCGGAAGTTCACAATCTATCCGAGAGGGTAAGCTCCATTAAACAATCTTGAGCTGTTTCCATCAGCATCGGCAGTTGCAGCAGTAGTAAACAATTTGTTGATTCTTACGAACAGAGGCGTAGAGACCGGATCAACGAGAAGATGAAGGCGTTGCAACAGCTGATTCCGCGGTGCAATAAGGTCAATACTGTTATATAGCTCTAATTTTACATCGTATAATCCATGAATTTTTTCCACTTACATCGCGATAATGGTTTTTCAGACGGATAAAGCGTCCATGCTGGATGATGCTGTCGAGTATCTCAAGTCTCTGCAGCTACAAATACAGGTATTTTTCTTCCTTTTCCTTTAGTTTGGAAGTTAGATGAGTTGAGCTTGGGTAGGATTTTGGGCGATTGGATCATCTGCAGCACTGCGTACTCTGCAGTAAAACTTGAATCATTGGAGAGCCGCTCGTTCTTAATTGAGCGATTAACACGAAATCCATCTTTTTGTGAGCTCATACCATGGAAATTCGTGCAAACCGCTCGGTCAAAATTGAACAGCTTGAGCCGACCAGTTAGTTGCAGCAGACGATCTGAGCTTGGACTTTGGGACTTCTGACTTGTTGCTAAGTATTTTTACATCGTGACCCTAAAACATGTCCAACTGTACCTTAACCAAGATAGTACTTGTAATTACCCCACTGTTGCATCCTTGACATATATGCCACTGTCCAAAGCATGTTGTGCAAGAGCATGCAAAATTACAGGGATCTTGGTGTAGTTTACAAGCATTATGGTGTCATTAAAAAGTTTCTAGGGGTTAATGCGTCATTTAAACAAGATTTCGGGGTCACGGTGTAAAAATCCATCAATTAAATAGCTGATATTTTAAATCAGAACACCAAATATGTTGGGTTTGTTTCGTGATTATGATTTAATAAAAATATGTTATTAGATATAAGTGAACATGCCAAGAAGTTGGAGGTATAAGTGTTATTGGAAGATCGGGAAAGAAACAAGCGTAAAAATCTCTAAAATATATGCTAGATCGATAGGTTGAACTTTTTTGAGTAACCTACAACGGGTGGTTAACTAAATCATAACCTGAAACATGATTCATTTTGAGGAAAAGGTTTGTCCATGATTTTCGACTTTCAAAGTGAAACCTGAACCTATATAAAATTGATCTAATAAACTAGAGATCATTAAACTCACTCGTCGTGTATACTTTAATGCGTTGTTAATTCCAACACGGATGACGAAATCAAGGAACACTTTGTTTTCGAGTAAAACCAAGTTGATATTTTTTTATTTTTCATTTACGAGAAGCATAGATTTCCGAAATAAAAATATATTTAATATTTCATATACCGCCAGGAAAAAAACATCTTTCCATGTCCACACTCGAAGGGACAAAGTAGCCAAGCCGTCTAAATTTTAGGGGCTTCGTTAAATTTTATCTGTCACGATAGCTCCGCAAATTCAAGGACATATGAATATAATTACATAAGTTTTCACGAGTACTTTTAGGTAAAATTCACATACTCTAATATGGAGTTATTTACTAAATATAAACACTCGTACTCACCAAATATCAACCATCTGATTAGAACGCACGGTGTACTTGTGCAAAAAAAGTATTTCTCTTTTCTTTTTTTTCCTTTTTTCATACTACTCATAAATCCCACGATTAATCCAATTTTTTTGCATGAAAATCACTGCAGATGATGTCGATGGGCTGCGCGATGCCGTCGATGATGTACCCGGGCATCTCTCAGATGGGCATGCTCATGGGGATGGGGATGGAGCCAGGTGCGAACCGCATTCCTTGTCCAGTGATGCCGAGGATGCCTATGCAAGCCTTCCATCCTCCGCTGGTGTTTGCTGACGGCAAGCCGTCGGAGTCGATGTCAGCGCAATCCATGAACATCACAAGCCCTTTCTTTCCTTACTTCACCATGCAACAAATGCCTCCGCCCCAACAGGTGCGATGCGACATAGGATTCGTAACTATTGATTGTCGAGAATTACTATTTGATTTATAAGATCTAAAATTCAAAAGTACTGTAAGATTTAATTCAATTAGTAACATATCATATTGGCGGAAAACACGAAAGGTTTGTTAATTTCTTGCATCATCTGGCGCAGGATCATGCAGGCACGAGCAAATCGACGGTCGAGATGGAGAAACCGCTCCAAAGCTCTTGATGATAGGACGACGGTGAAATGATGGTGGAGATTTTGTAGCGTATGAGAACAACAACTGAGTAGTTCGCAGATAACTCTAGTCCTTCAAGATATAGAGAGCTAGGTCGGAGGCAACTAACTGGTTGACGTTGATCCATGTGTTTGTACCGTGGTATGTCGCGGATTTTCATGTAAATTTAGATGATTGGATGGGGATGCGTGTGCTTGTTTAGGGTATAGAGTTTAGGTTTAGTTCTTATTATATATGCAAATAATAATAAATCCGTGATAGCTTTTGGTTTCATGGTTGTAGCATTTCGATGAATCTACCGGTAGGAAGTTACGTCCGCTTTTGTAAAAATTTTACGGTAACGATACCGTAGGATTCTCTGAGGTTACTAAAGAAGCTGATGATGCTCACAAAATGTGTACTAACACACGAAACAAGATTTTTTTTAAAAGAACAAAGGACTTCTACCGTATAGGTGCTTGCTTAAAAACTTCACCATTAATCGTCAATAGAATACATGTTTTTATTCAGGTCAAGTATAAACTAGTTCCAACACTCCGTTAGTGCTCTATCGTACGCGACAATATTCTCTCCGCAGCACTGCTCCTGGTGGAAGATCATACCATTCTTGGCTAGCCAAGTCGTCCAAATCATAGCCAAACGGCCTGATCTCTCCACCTCTGTGTCATTTCAGTATACTCCAATGGATTCTAAAAAATCAAACACACCATCTACACAAATCACATGGTTCCCAGATAGCTATCATGCTTTCTTTGAGCTCATGTACTTAGAAGAAAATGTAATTCACATCTTCCCCCTCACCCAAACACCAAAGACATGTAGGGTCATCTGACTGAACAAATCGAGCAAATATGTCCTCGATCACGAGTTTTTCCCTACTGAATAGATATTAAAGGCTTTCACGCATGTCGGAATCTTCCATTTTCAGATCCTTCTACAATTTGCCGTGCATCCTTCTAGGTTAAAAACCATCAACCCTTTAAAGCCTTGTACACATTGCCAACGGAGAACTCCCCATCGCACCATATCCAATAGTCTCGCTCCTCAGAGGGCCCAACCATATTATCCAACTATGCTAGCATCACCAGTAGCTCCTACAAGCGATGATCCAAGAGTTCATAACAAAATCTAGGGAAGAAAGAGTGATCATCCACGTTCGCCACTGAACAATGCGGGTCCACCACCATTGCCAATCAATCGTGAGAACCTCAAGTTCATTGGCCCACTCTCACACCACTCGTCAGTTCGGAACTTAAATCCAATGCCGTACACAAGGAAGAGTCTCAGAAAGAAACGAATCTCATGCACTATAACACATATTCCTCGCTAAAAATATGAGAGAGCGTGCCCAAAGACCCTGTGCTCCAACAGTGATGAGCAATTGTGATGCCCCACCCCTCTGACTTCCGATACTGATGAGATGGGAGCGTCAGATCTATGCTCCAAATACGTCCATGATCTCTTATACTCAGCAAATCGATTATTTGGGAGCCACTAATAATTGAGAAGACGCTTTTATCAAACTGGCTATCGATGATTGAGAAGATGGAGCAAAAGCTGTCAGGATGGAAGTCTGTATATCTATATAGAGGTGTCAGACTAGTGTTGTTGTGTTCAGTTCTATCTATTATTCCTATCTTCTTCTTATCCTCTAGAAACATGCTAGTGGGAGCGAGGAAGATGCTTGAGGGCATCATGAGATGCTTATTCTGGTCGTCGTCAGGACGATCAAGCGGGTTAGCTTTAGTGGATTGGAAATTGGTTTCATGGTTAAAGGATGATTGTGGTTTTGGAGTGTGTAGCTTGGAAGAGATAACAATGCCATGTTCAGCAACTTGATTTCTTGGATTTGGGGCGATTGTAGTAATTTGATAGGTAATCTGATAAAAGAGAAATATGGTGACGATTGTGAAACCCCGTATTTTTGTTCCAAATACTGAAGTATTTTTGACATCCAAAAAAAAGCTTGAGTATTTTTATATTTAAAGGATGTCATGGTTCTTGATGGATTTTGTTCAAATAAATCAATGTATGTAAATGAAATTCAAAAAAATTACCATATTCAAACGTCATGACAGCCACTCTATATGCAGACCTTCTTTCCTCTAGCGATCCATGGCGTATTATCACAATTTGTCATTGAACCTATTACCGAGATGGGTATCTTTTTTAAAGTTGTTTTGCTAAGGCACTCTACTAAGACTTTTGGAGAAATAGGATGTGAATATTGTGGAGACACTATGCAATTTAGAACGACTTTCACTACAAGAAAATGCGAGATTGGTGTGCACATGGTGACACATCATGTGCACGTATCGTGCACACCATGTGCAAGCCACGAGGTTTGGCAAGAACATGTGCTTGCCCAACTTGTGTTCGTTGATCGCATAGTCGCAAGGTCAAGCAGGAGAGCACCTGTGAGGCTGTGACTACCAACTGCTCGCCCGTTGATTGGATGTGCACAATGCGATTCCCCAAAGCTCGCCCACACACAAGTAGGTGAGCACTTTAAGTGCCCCAGGCGAGCACATTGTGCTTTCCCATGTTGTAATCCTACAAAAAATACAAGTTTATTGGGGTTTATACGCCTCGTCAAACCTATAAAACTTGCTTAGAAACCAGTATAGGTGCTTATTATAGTAGAGACAAGTACCTGTAATTTGTCATATAGCCAAAATCTTCTTATACCTATGAAATTAGATTAATTCGATACAACCACTACATGTGCTTGTATCTATAATAAGTAAGTGATTAAAATAGAGGTTTCTTTAACATTACTAACTCAGCTCTAATTTGATTATGGCTTTTTGAGCCACTGATCAATCTAATCTTCTGCTTTTGGCAGTTTGTCCTTCCCATCATCAACCTTCTTGCAAACTCATAAATAGAAATAAAGGCATCACAAAAATCAACCACCTGCAATAAATATTAAATGAGTATAAATTCATTGAAATATTATATCTTAAAATATAAGAAAAGACATTACCTATCCTCTGTGCACCATGTCGGTGGATATCTCTTTATCTCTTCAAAATCATCTCCTCGCATCCTATATTCGCATGCGAGTCTCTCCTTGCCTTGAAAAAGTATCACCAATCGTCTTCTCCACCAAACGGATAAATGCTCGATGATAAACCTCATTCCCCAAACTAGGAACATAACGATACCTACTCTGAAAATTTAAAAAATATGTTAGTTAATTGAGTTGCAACAATTACCATGTATTTGATGAAGTATTATTCTTACCAAGAAAATCTCAAACAATATCTCCTACTCGATAGCAGAAATGTGACACCACCAGAATTGAGTACTAGTCAAATGGGTCTTCACAATGTTGGTTATCTCTATTGCAACTCTGTTTCTATTTAGAAAATCCCTACAAAAATTTGTTAAATTTTATGTACTAAGAGGATATTTATGAAAAATAAATTGTAAAAATATAAGTAAATTTTACATCTCATCTGCATAAACCTCCAACAAAGGGAAGGACACCGAAGTCTGTTCACCTCTGGTCAGTAAAGACATGTGGACGCTTGGATGTCTAGAAGAAGAAGAATCAAAATCCATTAAGTCCACACAGAAACAAGGATAGGGCTTGTCTTGGGAACGGCTAAGGAAAAGGGCTCTCCTATACACCTCCATAAAAGGGAGGAGGAGGATAACCAAGAGACTCATAATAGGATAAGATCCATCGAACCTCCTCAGGAAGAGATCATGATGAGCATGGTCAGCTGCCTACTAGAAGAAGGTGAGTATGAGGAGGATGGATGACTTGATCGCTGAGATCACTGCTAGTAAAAGCTAGGATTTTACGAGGGTCTAATGTAGTCTACACAAGGCGAGAACTACACTGTAGCTGAAGTGACCGCTCTCGAAACCCCAATTAATCAATAACTAACCCACAATAATAACTAAGCAATGAAAAACAAAATATGTGGAGTTCAAGTTTATTATAACTCTACAATAGATGTGTATAGTGTGCAAGTATGTAGAGGTCGAGTACATGGAGCAAACAGGAGAATGGTGCACGCAAATGCAAAAATGTGTGCTTGTTGTTTATGTATTTTTGTGGATTTTTATTTTTAATTTTTATATACTTTATTTTTTTATTTAATTTTTTTATATAAATCTGATTTTTAATTTCTTTTCCTTTTTATAATATAAAATATCGAATATATGAGATTATATATAATATGGACTAATATAGATAGAAAAATAGCTAAAAGAAACAAAATTATAGAATTAAATATTTTTGGATTTTAAATAATTTTTTACTGTTTTGTTATTTTTAAGGACTTTTTATAATTTTAGTGGATTTTTAAAGTAAAAAATATCCTAAATCAGGGATTAATTAAATCAGCCAAGTTGAAATGAAGATTAAAAATATCAAATCAAGTCCAAAATTCTTCAAATCAAATTTACCGAGTAGATAATAAAATAAATAAAATTCATTGATTTTTTTAAAAATTTTTGGAATTTTTTAGATTTTTATAAAGAATTTTGGGGTTTTCACTTTTAAGGGTTTCTATTTCTATTTTTATGAATTTTTGGTCTGAAAATTGAAAAAACTTAAATAAATAAAATGTATTTTTTGGGGAATTTTTAAATAATGTTTTAGATTTTTTAATTATAAAGCAATCAGGAAATACATGTGCTCCTTTTCATTTTTAATAAATATTAAAAGGTCCTAAATTGTGAATCTAAAAATATGTAATAGGAGCTTAACCCTATTTTTGAGATTTTTCGAGCACAATTGCTATATTTACTAAATAGAGCAAACACACAAAAATCAATGAACTAGTAAGGGCATAACTACAAATAAAATAAAAATTAGGAGGCTTTCTACAATTTTCACAAAAATATAAAACTGAAATTAAAATTCCTTGGCCCAAAATAAAAAATATAAAGTAGCAGGCGCTCAAGTATAAAATGCCCACCTCACGTGCGCGTGAGGTGAGCTAACATGGACTAATTTGCAAATAAAATAGTTCAAGAGCTTGTTTGCAAATATTACATAAATAAATAAATGACAAAGGAAAGTTTATGTATTAAATATTAAATCACAAAAATTTGTTGGGTGAAATATACATAATACCCAGAACGTGCACAAGCGGGCGATTTTGATGGGTTCACTTATCCACGTGTCACAGACGCGATAACCGATGGCGATTAGCCTTGGACGATTAGGATTATATCCCATGATGGAGCAATGAAATGATCCAACGACTGGATGGGGCGGTGGATGAACAAGCCAAGAACTCAGAGGAACCGAGCTTCGATTCATCCTCCTTCTCCCCTCCTATCCTTTGGAAGGCTATGAGAAGGTGCAAAATGGAGCTCGGGCTCCTTCGTGCCAGATGGCAACTTTAGAAGGCATGCTGGAGCTATGAATACGTCAAGTGAGATCAGGGAAGAATCAGAGCTTTAGGTACACGTTCTACTCAAAATCGGCCCCTAAGGGGTCCTTTAGCCACCATGACCTGCAATAAAATCTCATACAAGAAAATGACAATCCTGGTGAGTGGAATGGAGGTATAGGGAATCGAAGCAACGGATCTCCGACATGGCAAAGATGTGGGGATCCGAAATCCTACTCCAGACAGGAGTAGGTTGAATGGAGTGGGTAGTTGCATAGAAGAAGCGAAGGGAAGGCGAATGAATGTGATTATCGAGTCGAGGAACTGAGGGATATAGGTGGAGTAGTTCATCAGAGGTCTAGCTCTGGTGAACTATGAAGTAGTTCGATTCACGCTAAATCACGTAATTAAAATGAAACTAAATGCATACAATAAAATCTAGGGCTAAAACTAAGCTAAAGAAAGAAGTAAAACGAACCTCTACTCGATCGGAAACGAGGAGATATACCTCACTGCGGAGAGGGTCACTCGAGATGGGTGGAACCTACCCTAGCCTCATCTGACTTCACTAAAAATGAGCTAGAGAGGTGCATGTCACCCACCTCGATCCGGATCTCCCAAGAGGGAGCAAAATAGAGCAAAAGGTTATTAAATTTGAGAAGAAAAGGAAGGTGTGGTTTTGTACAGGGCAAAGAAGTATCAACAAAGAACGAGGCGAGGCACATGGATCAGTAATGCCATCTTCGAGAAAACATCCTGGCGTGATGAGAGGGATGCTTAAGGAGAAAAACTTGCGAAGGGACCAACTCAAATGGATGTAGGAATCTCTGGGAAAAAAGTCAAGAAATACGGTCTAAGCTAAAGTCTGACACCCCTAGGACCTCGATCAGGGAGTTGAGTGAGGTCAACTAAGGAAGGAACCCGATTGGTCCATGTAGACCAACCAGAAAAACCAGACCAAAATTTATTTGTAAATTTTAAAATAAATAATAAATGATTTTATTAATTTTAAGTTAATTAAAAATGTTTATTATTTTATGTAGTATTTTATTATTATTTTGATTTATTTTTTCAAGGTTATTTATTACAAGTTAGTTTTTAGGATTTTATTTATAGGTATATTTATTTATATTTTGAGTCTTTTATTTTTATTTTGTGATTTTGATTTTATTATTTGATTTTCTTATTTTATGTTTTTATAACTTATTTTTATATACAAAAAATATAATTTTATTGTATTTTTCTTATATAATATTTACACTTAATTAAATATAGGTGTATATTATATAGGTATAGTTATTGTATATTCATCTATGTATTTATTATACATATTTTTTTAATGTTTTATTTATGGTTTTATTGTGTTCTAAATATGTACATATACTATGCATACTATTTACAAAATTAGAAAAATATAAATTTATAAAATAATAAATAATAAATAAAATGAATATTTTATTCGTGTATATTGTACAATAGGGGATCAAAACCTAACTTTCACATCTTAACTACAAAAAATATGAAACCACCTTCATTAAATAGCTTATTAAAAGTTGCAACTAAGGTGATTTTGATACATTTTTGAGTTTCTATTGAGGAGATATAGGTCTAGGAACTTAGAATTTTGACTTTTTGTTTGTAGTATAAAATGACTATTATATATTATTTTTGTATGAAATAAATTTTATATTTTTCTATATATTATTGTCTACAACTTTTATGTACAAAGTTCCTTTATTTGAGGTATGAAAAGTGGAAAATAAAATAGGACCCAAAAATAAATTTGAGATGAATAAAAGAATAAGACTTTTAGTGTGTTTTTGGCTCGTATCTCCCCCTACTTTATTCCTTGTCAACCCAGTCACCAAGATGTTTAGGTCTCTATGTTTAGGATCATAAAATACAGTTGGTGTTTTATTCCTTTTCTTTTTTTTCTTTATTCTTTAATTTTGGCATTAAAAATATATTTTTATATAGTATTTATACAACAAGGAATGAATGTTAATTTATGCAATTTAATGTTATTTACATGCATTAGCTATGGATTTTAAGGTCAAAATGATAGAACAAATGTGATGAAATGGATATTCATCAGCGAGCTGCCATGTCCAAAACCTACCATGATTTGTAATGAAAATCTAATAGTCAATTATAAATTTTTTAATGGAAAATATTTTATAATTGAATATGAGAAAATACATTCTCAAATCTTTATGGTTAATCTTCGTCATTTGATTCGGGTGAATTATATCTGTTTCATTCATATTGGAGTTGTTTGAATCATCATTTGTAATCTCCACATCATCTACTAGGTCAACATGTATCACCTCATTATCCGCCAATTGAATATGATTCAATGATTGGAACTAATCTAGTACATTATTTTGCTCATAAGTAGGTGTAAAAGCTTCAACTGTATCATCTTCTATAGGAATGCCTTCTTTAGAAATATAACTTCGTGAATTTATCTTTACGACAATGAAAGATTCAACATTCTTTCTCTTCTTTGAAACTTGCAGAAGATAACAAATAGGGTCCACTTGTGAAGAAAGAACAAATAATTCAAATTTACATATAAATTTTCTTTGGTTATCATCAATGAAGTTATTTCTCCTATCGATCATTATGCCTTCTTTTGGAACATTATCAATCGCATAAAATAAGAACTTCATTGTTTATGCTTGGAATATTGTATTCTACTATCAGTACTCCTTCAAGATTCCATGATAGTCTAAATTGTCCTCCCTGTAACAAGATCCAGAGCCATCACTTTGTAATTTTAAGTGGCTAAGCTCCCATCAAAAAATTTTGATATAAAATCGATAACCATTACAATAATAATTGTAAGATTGGACCTTATAAGTAGGATCTTCTGAAAAGTATTTTAATATCGGTGTACTATAATCATTATCATCTAATTGCTTTGTTCGATTCTTAAACCAGTCCGGAAATTGATTCCTATAAGTGCTCACAACTCGATCTTAATAAATATGTAGGATTTTCGTCAACATTTTTCTTTCTAAATTTCCTAAAATGAATGTACATAATTAAAATGTAAAGAAACAAAAATAATCATTTATGTTATAAATAAATAAAGAGACATACTCAAAATAAGGTGTTATTTTCTCACAATTGTCCGATACATATACATTAGCAGCATCTTTCTCTTATTTTGATAGTAGACGCACCCTAACCTTTGCCATTAGTTGATCTGACTGAAGAGAGACATTGATATGAGGTTCCTTGTCTGAGCAAATTGTCTCATTCCTCTGTTTGTTGTTGATAGTCACCACATCATCGGGAAAGTATTTAGCAGAAAACGTTGCTACTTCTTCTTAAGTATAGTGAGAACTTATGGATCCTCCGACTCTACTTTTATTTCTGACCTTTCATTTTAGGAATATTATGAACATATGTACAACAAATTGTGTTTTTAAGATAACCAAAAATTTTAAAGTAAGAAACTAGTATAAATAAATACCTTTCAAATAGATACATCCATTAGTATTTAACAGACCCGTCAACTTTGACCTCACATGGAAGATGAATCATTAGATGCTCCATTAATTAAAAAAATCTACGGAAATATTTTATCCAAATTACATATAATCACAGGAATATTTTTTCAAGATATTCCATCTTCACCTAATGTACGTGTGACGAATATAAGACTGAAAAATCTGCTAACATCTGATGGAACATCGATGATATTTTGCAGTAACAATTCTTTGAGCACTATTGGTGGCAGTTTTTACATAAAAACAAGTCATCATAACTTTTCATTCATTTAAATGAGAGATTCTTCAAATCGATCAAATTTGAGAAATTTGATGCATATCGTCTAGAAATTTCAATTTACTTTCCCATTCATAGACACATTTCACTTGATTTTTATCTAATGCATACTTTGCTTTCGGAAATTTGACCCTTCCAAAATCAATATCTTTTATGATAACTCTGGATGATTGCAAAGATCCCTAAATCTTGACAAGAACTAGTTATATCTTCTATACGACTATTGACATTCATAACTATATAAAAGATATTATCGAGGATATTTTCTCGATTTACATAACACCTAAGTTGTGTCGTATCAATAACTTGCTCCAATAAGGTAACTCCCAAAATATACTCCTCTTAATACAATTATTACTGTCACCAGAACTAGGTACAGTTTTTGTATTTTTGCCATTTTCCATGGTTGAATTTTCAAATTCCTCTAAACATGATAATATCATATCACCAGTCTTAATTGTCGAAGGATTTGAAAGTTCTATAGTCCTTTTAAACACTTGTTTCTGTCTCCGATATGGATGATCGTTTGAAATAAAATGTCTATGACGATAAAAAATAACTTCCGACCAAGTTGAAGTTGAAAGGATTTTGTGCTCTCCATACAATATGGATAGCTTTTACATCCATGCGTACTTTATCTATATAACATTTCATAAGCTGTGTAGTCATTTATTATCTAGAGTGGAGCAACTTTAATATTGAACATTTGACTTTTATTTGCATCTTAAGCATTTACTCTATTGATCCAAAGCATATTCAACTCATCTATAAGAGGATGTAAATATACATCGATGAATTCTTCCTGAAGCGTAAGTTTTGGTATCAATAATGATAAAAACATGAATTGTCTCTTATTACATAGCCATGGAGGTAGATTGTAAGGTATTGTCATTACTGACCAACAAGAGTAATCTTACTTCTACCATGAAGATTAAATCCATCTGCACATGCACCTATAACATAATTTATTCTTTCCTCTTATCATTGTTTTCCAACAATCAGACTCCGATGGATGCTCCATCTACTCTTCACGACTATGCTCGACATGTCATAACATATATTTAAATATTTACTTACAATAAGTCTCTTTAATCTCAAAGTCAACGTAAAATATTGTAAAATCTTTCTTGATATTTTATTTCCGCTCTTACTCAAATGCCCATGTCCACTTTAATATAAAATATTGTGATTTATATAAGAATCTATCTTAACTTTAGCTATATCCATCTTCGCATCATTTTCTTCATTTTATATTAATTTTTAGGCAGTTAAGCATATTTGAGTAACATTTTCTTGAGTTAGCAGCATTGTATCAAAATTCCGATCAGTCATATTATACTCTATCTTCATCGATAGAAGCTTTGAAACTGTTGAGAGTTTCGAATATATCGTACAACATGACCATAAAGGGTCTTCTGGATTTTTCAACATCTCCTAGAAGTTTTCTGACTCACCATGTGCTTCATCAGGACAATCATGGATAGACTTTGGATCTACAACGTCCATAACCATTTCTAGAAATGGATTATTTTGTCCCTATCATTTGACACATTGGTTTTGTAATCAAAGACCTCTCTGTGTCTCCACCAAATATGATATCCTTCGATGAAATCATTTTTTAAAATGGTGCAACTAAATTTCATCCTTAGATCTCTCCTTGAGTAAACGTCACTTTTGACATGGACGTAAGATAGTACCATCTGAATCCACCGCACGAGAACCTTGAACATAAGCAAATTCCACAAATTCTTGAACACCTCTTTGAAAAGTCTCTAAAACACGACCATCAATTACACGTTTGTACATCCTCTCTCTATTGATCATCGTTGTCACCTGACTAAAACAGTTTAAGAGGTCAAATAAGAGAAAAAGATTTAATGTAGGCTTTAGTTCGGAAAACATACCTAGAAAATCTAAACCCAAACCCATTGTTAGCTTAAACCTATTTAACTAATTTTAGGATATGAGAAGAGAATTGTTTTCATTAAGTTATCACTTGATCCCATCCATATGGATTTAAACTTACTACAAGACGATCGTTATCACATGCTAGTTTATATCTGAGGAAAATTCAACAGCAAAATCTCGCGTCCCTCAAGTATACCCCCAAAAATAATCACAATCAACTCTTAAACTATCACCAGTCACAATACTAATAGTAGAATATGATTGGTTTGTTATGAAGGGATTAAGCAGTCGAATTTTTCTCACATATAAACTTGCATGTTATAACAATCGCCTTATAGTATGGTTTGAATCCTTACGAACCCCCTTAGTCCAGGACATCTGAACCAAGTAAAGACAACATAAATGTAATATTTTAAGATCAACATACATTTGTATGTGATACAAATGAGAAATGTAAAATTATCTTAAAATATTTATTCATTTATATTGACCAAGCATTTACGTATATTTAGTTGGTTAATAGAGGTGATATGGACCTATGTGACCCTAAATTGGTTCCTAATAAAGTGTTTAAATATTGAAATTATACTCGCAAAAAAATTATTCTTCCCCCTGCACACATCAAAATCCACGACCATTGGACTGATATATCTCATCCCAAAGTGAGTCCAATAATACTGTGAAAAATGGAAAATATATAACACAATTTAAGGTGATGAAATCATCTAATGTGTTGCACATGCCTCCCGGTGTGCATGGTCACACACCACCAGGTGTGGAGGGACGTACGATGCGTGATTGATTTTGTATGATTTCATAATAATTTAATTTTTGATCTAATTATCTACCCAACTATAAATTAACGTGACACAAATGACAACAATAACTAAAATTTAATGTGATAAAAAAATTATCACAATATAATTATTAATCCTGAAATTAGCATATATATACACCCATATACATACATAATTGTAAGAACACACCTACATCTCCCCACCATAAGCAAACTCATGCACATACCTTCGCATATATAGCTTCATATTGACATCATACAACTTCGCCTGCATATATACAACTTTTGGTGTTTGTTTAACAATGTTCAAGGTTTATCCAATATTTAGATCACATCTACACATACTCCCCTTAAATTCAACACTAAACACATACACATTCACATCTAACTTCTATACACCTACACATGCTACCATGACATTCACATGTACACATATTCATCTATGATAATTTCACATTAACATTGTCTGTTTACACCTTCTCATAACCTCCTCGCATTCAAATCTATGCATCCGATCATAAAATATCCTCACATTTAGAAAATATCCATATCATAAGTTTTTCACACCTTCATTATCATCAAACAAAGTCCATTCATGTTGACAACAAACATCTAAAAAATTCTACCCATTCAACACCTTCTAATATACAACATAACTTACCTAAGAAATAATAATCTATAATGAAATATAACATTTATATGGACCATTAACACTACTTTACATCAAAATTTTCAACTTCAAATCACCAAAGACATCATAATTTTATTATTTCTTGAGAAACAATGTTACATATGTTGACAAGAAGCACTAAGTTGGTTTAAGCATTTCGTCGTACACAATATATACAATATGTTTTTGTTTAAACTTTGCTAATATAGAATCAAATCATCAATATATACACATTACGTTAATTATTACATGATCTAATTTCAACATTTTTTAGGGAAATCCAATTAGAACATAAAACAACAAATCAACAAATACATTGGTTAAAACTTAATCTATATCCAAAAAATCAAAAACTTAGATTTCTCCACATATAGGCAACATAAACTAAGAAACGTTTCAGGATTAGACATTATACCTCAAGGAATGTGATAGTGAACAAGAGGAAGGTGTGGAATGTTCGCCGAAGGTGATTTGGGGAAGAAGGAACGAGAGACTTGAGCCCTAGAGTCATTCATGTGTTTAGTTTACACTGGCAAGCGAGAAATGAGCCCTACAGTCAGGCATGCGTTTAGTTTACACTGGAGAGCACACTTAAGTGCTCGCCTAGGGGCCCATAGGTGTTCGCCTAGTCTTTGACACACACGTGCTCTGTGATGTCACATGTATCCGTCTCGGGTTAAGTTGATTAATTAATTGTTGTTGTGACCCAAATTCGATATGCGATCGAGAAAATTATTTAACAACTACGAAATCAAGCAAATCAAGGATAAGTGGTAGGGCTACTTTTATTAACCTGATATAGTGACCAAGGTTGAACTCAAGGAGCACGATTAATCCTATGTAGCCAAATCAAATGAATCAAAGGATTTTTATTTTATTTTTAGTGGTTTCAACTTTTGAAATTTTTTATTTTCAAAATAATGGAAATAAAAATACTGAATAAACTGAGAACAAGCAACTCTTTTTAAAATTTTCAGATAGGATAAAAATGCAGAGAAAATCAAGTAAAAATATTTTTGGGTTTTGTATGTTTTATACCATTTTTGGGATTTTTAGGGAATTTATAATTTTTTTTAATTTTCTAAAAATAAAAAACCAACAAAACAAGCAAACAGTTCACAGTCAGGAGAGTTTTGAAAATTAAAAATAAAGGAAGAACTCAAAACTCCTGAAATAATTTTTATTAAAAACTACAAGGAAGGATCTATAAACAAAGATTGAAAATGCAAATTTTATGTATTTGGTTGATTTTATATGATTTCTATAAGTTTTTTAGCATTTTACAATTTTTTTGGTTTTTATAAGGACAAACAAGATGAAAATTGGTTTGAAAATCAAATAACCAAAACACAACTACTCTAACTTTTTTTGGAATTTTAAGACCTTTTTCGAGTTTTTATTTTTCTATGTTAAACAAGAAATTTTTCTACTATTTTAGAACTATAATAATAGAAAATCAGGGAAAATTGGGACACGAAAATTACCACCTAAATACACACTAGCAAGAGTCAATGTTAATTTTTTGGGGAAATTTTAGAGCAAAAATGCAAATTATTATTATTAATAAAAGACACAACTCAAAAATAGTACAACAGGGACATTTTTGCAATTAATTTAAGTTTTCGAGTCTACTGGATAACACACAAAAGAAGTTCGAGGGCCTTAATGCAAAAAGTCCAGGCAGAACAAGGGCTACATGTGATTTAACACTCATAGGGGCATAAATGCAATCACTAAAAACTTCAACTTAATTCATAACATATAAAAAGCTCATGATAGAAATCACAATTAACATAAAAAATCATGTGTAGACACAAGTGTGCCAGATTCAATTGGACTAAAATGCAAATATTTAAAACATAAGGTCCAAATTGTAAAATATTTTAACTAATTATTACAATTATAAGACTGAAATGAAATGAAGTGTGGGGGAAAAGGGAAATATACTCTTCATAGAGGGCACGTGGCATATGCTCGTGGAGGCGGAGGCAGACGGTTATGATGCTTCTCTACAAAAGAATCTGATGGCTCAAGCAAGTGGATAAGGCGTACGGTTCAGATCACCGTTAGGGGCAGATCTGGCGTCTCTGATAAAGTGCAATCGTGCAGTCAGATACAGCCACAGATCAGATCTGAGCGCTAAAAGGAAGGTGTCATCGAGTGGCTCAAATATGATCTGGAGAGGGACTCCTTCATCCCATAGTAGAACGGGTCACTGAAAGAACTTGGAAGAGGAGGTTGTTTAACCCAAAAATCATGAGGTCGTGTTAATTCACAAGGCGAATCAACAGTCGTTGAGTTGACCTCGCACGAAATCCAGATTAAAACAACAATTAACCCACAACAAAGATCAAACAATGAAAAGATTTATTATAACTCTACAAAAGACGTGTATAGTGCAAGTAGTGTAGAGTGTCGAACATAGGAAGCAAGCAGGCAGATCGGGGAAAAAATGCTCAAAAATGACTGTGATCAAGTGTTTATACAAGTGCTATTTTTGTAGGTTTTAAATTTTATATTATTATTTACTTTTTTAATTTTTTTTTATTTTTATATTTTGATTTTTAAGCTTCAGATTTTGTATTTTCTTTTTTTTATTTGTTATTTTCATATTTTCTATTTTTAAAGGATATAAAACTATATAGGATATATATATACAAGAGAGATGGGAGAGAGATAAAGGTGGTAAAAAATATAAAATAGGAAATAAAATGTTTTTGTACTTTTTATATTATTCTAATATTTTTGTGATTTTTTTTATATTTTTACTAATTTCTTTGGTATTTTTAAAGTCGAAAATACTTACAACAGTGAAGAAAATAAATAGCCAAAATTAAAATGGAGATGAAAAATATCAAACAGTAACAAAAATTCTCCAATTAATTTTAAAACAAAAATAATAAAATATAGAAAATTCAGAAACAGAGATTATATTTTTTAGAATTTGTCATGTTTATAAAGGTTTTAGAGGTTTTTTAATTTTTAAGAGTTTTATTTATATTTTTTAGTGGTTTTTGGTCTGGAGGTTAATGACACAAAAATAAACAAAATATATATTTTTGGTGAATGTTTTAAAGAGTTTTTATAATTTTTATGGATTTTCTAATGCAAACAGAAATAAAAATGCAAGTTTTTGATTTTTTGTAAATATTAAAATGCAACAAAAATGCAAAACATATGGCGTGATAGAGCAATGCAACAGGCATCTATGATATTTTTAAGATTTTTTTTAAAATTTTATAGATGCAAGAAATAAATACAAACAACAAAGAGAAATTACAACTCTGATAGAGGTATTTTTGTAAATAGATGAAAGTTCAAGGGCCACATGCAGATTTCTCACAAAAATTTTAACTGAATAAAAATAATTATGGACTAAATATTAAATCCAAAACACGTAGGGGCTTCTCTGCAAAAATGTCAAAGTCCACGTGCACGGGACACATGACCTAGCAAGGACCTGATTGTAATATCCGATGAACCTGGGGGCTAATATGCAAAATTACCAGAATTTTATAGTTGTATAAAAATATTTCAGGACTAAAGACATAACCAAATGCCCAAGGGCCTGACCGTAAAATCACCACCTCACGTGATGCTTCACGTGAGGTGATGTGGCCAGGTCTAAAAAGCAATTAACTAAAGTTTAGGGGGCTCTTCACAAAATGTACAGAAATATTTAAATGGTTTATGAATGATTGAGTACTAAATAAATATTACAAAAATGTGTGCGGGTGTGATTGCAAAATACCCAGCCTAACGTGGAACGGATGGATGATGTTCTCTATTGATGCCACGTGTCGATCGCTGGAGTGTCGATACCCCTTCGCAGATGAATGGCCAGATTAGATCATGGGCCCTTGATCGTATGATTGCTGCTCCTCTAGAAGATCGACACCTCATCAACCGACAGAGGAGGAAGGTGGATGATCCGGGAAGAACTCCGCCAGGGCGAAGTTCGACTGGCGAGATCTCCCTCCTCCATCTTCTTCAGCTCCAAATTGGCCGAGAGGGTCCTGTGGTCCTCCTCCAGATGTTGGGAGACTCAAAATGCTCCCGAGAAGCCCGGAGTGGCCGCACCAGGTCAGTGTAGCCGTGAAACTCCCAGAACCTCGGTCGGCCCTCAAAATTCCCCTAGGTGTATGATACAGTTCCTAGACCTGCAAAACAAAGTGAGGGGGTCGAAGGTAAAATGCCTGAACCCCGCGGTGACGTGATAAAGGCAAAGGAGGCGGAATGGAAGCTCGTTGGAGCTCGCTCTGACGAGGAGATCGAGATGGTGTTCGGTGGGGTGGTAGGCGAAATGGAAGGCATTGGTAGAATGCTACGGATATGTGCAAATAAAATATGTAAGAAAAATGAGTAAAAAGGGTACCTCGACGACTGTAAAAGCCAGACATTTGACCTCATGGCCAAGATGGCCGGAGATGGGTTGGAGACCAATCTAAGGTGTGCCAAGCCCGTCTCCAAGAAGCTGGAGAATCCCCTACCACGTGCTTTAATCCAGAGCTCCTAAGGAGAGGGCAAAAACAGTCAAAGGGAGGTTCAAAGAGCAATGGGTAAGTCGGGGTGTAATTTGAACAATGGTTCGAGGTGGCGCAAAGAACGATGGATCTAGGGTACGTCAGTGATCCAGGGATCGAGATAACGCAAGGGCGTGTATCATGGATCTACGAGGATCAAAAGTCGTGAAGATCCCATCGCAAAAAAGTGAAAGGATGAGCCTCAGAAAATCTGCAAAAATGGCCAAAAAACGCAGTCTGATAGGGGACAGACCTCGGTCAGATAGTTGACCTAGGTCAACCAACGGAATGATCTCGATGGTCCACGTGGACCAACCAGAAAATTCCTGGCGAAAAATTTTAGTAAATTAGATAAAAAATAATAAGCAAATTTATTTATTTTAGGTTATTAAATAAAAATGATTACTATTTTATAAAGTATTTTATATTGATTTTTATTTATTTTTTTGAGGTTCGGAATTACAAGTTCCCTATTAAGGGTTATATACAGGTATATTCATCTATATATTTATCATTTTATTTTTATTTTGTATATTTAATTTTAATTTTTTTGTTTATTATTTTATATATTTATAACTTAATCTTATACACGTAAATATATTTTTATTTTATTTTTCTGAAGTATTTCGTACAATTAAATAAATAGAAGTATATTCTTTATAGGTATAGATATAGGTATTACACCTATGTATTTTATACAAGTATTTCATTTTATATTTTCTTTAGTGTTTTATTTATGTTTTAATACGCACATATATTATAAATAATATTTACAAATTTATAAAAATATAAAATTACAAAAATAATGAATAATAAATAAAATTAATATTTTAATCAGTAAAGTATACAATAGTGGTCAAAACTCTACTTACAAACCGTAATTCCGAATAATATGAAACCACCTTCACTAAATAGCTTATTAAAAGTTATATACAATTAAAGGTGATTCTGATACATTTCATGTTTTTAATTGAGAGATACAAGTCTGGGAAGTCGGGATTTTGGAAATTTATTCAGATCATAACTTTTTTCTGTACATTATTTTTGTATGAAATCAATTTTGTATTTTTCTATACTTAATTATCTACAACTTTCATGATAAAAATTTCTTTATTTGAAGTATAAAAATTGAAACCAAAAATAGCTCCCAAAATGAATAAAGAATGAATTAAATAAAAGAGATTTTTACAGTATTTTGGCCCTTATCTCCCCCTACTTTATTCCTTGTCGACCTAGTCATCGAGATGCCTAGGTCTCGGGGTTTCAGGTCATAAAATAGTTGCAATATTTTATTCTTTTTCTTTTCTTTTCTTTATTCTAAAATTTTGGCTTTAAAAATTGTATTTTATACAATATTTACACAATGATGCATGAACGATAAAATGCATGAATTAAGCCTATTTGCACGCATTTACTAGGGTTTTTAAGGCCAAATGATAGAATAAAGATGACGAAACGGAGATTCATCATCCGTGTATACTTGCCTTTGCCAATCCCTAGCAAACACTTGTGCAATAAGTGCAGAAAAGAAAAAAAGAAAAGAAAAAGAAGAAAGATGGATTAAATTTAATTATCAAACTTGTCTTCACAAAATCAAAGTTTGGAGATTAAGTCGATCCTTTGGAATTTTACTGCAAGCGGAACCTTAATGAGAACCAGATTTGAAATCCAACAGCCTTCGAGAATCCCAAAACTTTGCTCAAGTCTCCTCAATAGCCAGGTCAGAATACTTCAACTCATACACAAACCCTTATGACTTTGAATCTGACTCATACAATGTAAGTGATGGTGGCTCTCCCCAACTCAAATGACAAAGAGACTGATTTCTCGAGTATGACAACCCAATGATTCCCCAATCCAATAACTCATTCCTCGAGGAGCGGGGTATTCCCTTCTAAGTCCAAGTGGCAACCAGCTCATGAGGAGGGGGTGAAGAGAAGAATGGATAGTAGCTAGTGTAGCTACCTATACTAGGATGCAAGACCAGTGTAGTCAAGTCATCCAGTTGCATGCTCACATGATTTGACATTGAAGCTCAATCTTGCTTATTGACCATACAAATATATACACTCTGGCGTGCATTTTTATTTTTGTACAAGCCTGACCATTTTTTTGGAGTTTTTGCTTTTTGCTTTTTTTTAAATACTATTCACAACAGCATTTACATAAGGAGTTTTTCCTCTTGAGCTAGCAGACTATCCCTCTTTTAAAGCTTTATTGCAACCCACACTCTCCTATCCTCAAAACTCATCATCAACGGATGGGTTGGGGCGCACTTCCCTCCCTAGAGGATGACAAATGTTTCCACTTGTGTGCATCTCATATCGGCAAATCCAACCCCCTTACCACTCCAACTGAGTTGAGCCAAGTGAAAGGTGTAGGTGTCCAAGTTAGGTCATTATCAACAAGAGTCGTGCGTGTGCTCTGAAATACTCTACTTAGGTAGTCAAGAATCCATTGAACCAAGCCCCATGATCCTCAAAGAATTAAGTCAACTAGACCTGAAGTACCTCAATTCCAACTCCTATAAGGTTCCTATTATTAGGTATATTTAAGGTCCAACCAAGCTCCAATCTTCAGATTTTACTTAGACTTGTTCAACTATCAAACTCGATCCGAAAAAATATAATGCTATGCAAATGCTATGCAGCAAATATTTTGTGATGCAATTTTCAAAGATTTTGGACTTTTTACGGATTTTTGAAAAGATGATGCATATGCATTTTTTTGGTTTTTTAAAAAGATTTTTCATATTTTTGGTCTTTTAATTTTGCAAATGTTTTTGGGAATTTTTGAAAATAAAAGATTTTGGCTAAAAAATAGGTACAAATATATACACAGGAAGCATATCTTATATTTACAAGAAGTGGATTTTAAGAATTTACAAGGGTAAGTGATCAATTTTATAGGTATATACAATAAAGATTCTTAGGTGAGATGTATATATTCCTCAAACTTATTTGAAAATATTTTTTCAAACAATTTGGGAAAACTGTAGTCCAAAATAATTTTTATAAATAATTTTATAAAGATGTACACACATTTGAAAATCATTTTGCAAAGGTTTTCCAAACAATATATATAGATTTCTCAAATATTTTTGCAATAATTTTTCAAACCATTTGCACCTTGTTTTTCAAACATTTTTATTTCACACAAAGAAAATAAATTTTACAAACCAAAATGTTTTACAAAGATTGAAAATATATAGCAAAACAATTTCAAAATAGTTTTCAAAAGATTTTTCACAAAGATTTTCAAACTATTTTTCAAACATTTTGCAAAAAATATGTTCACCTGATTTATTAATCAGTAAATACAAAAAGACTTTGAGGAATAATCAAATCTTTTTATTAAGATTTTTAAAGATTTTTTATAGTATAATTAGCCATAATTATTAGTAAAAATATGAAGGTACGAGTTATGGGTAAAGTATATACGGAGTATATACGACCCCCCTCCCCCCATACTTATCTTGAGCTATGTCCTCGTAGATCAGATAGAAAAAGAGAAGACATGACTGATACTAAGTATAGGATAATCTAAAGGATAACAAACGAATGAAGGAATGAACGAATGAGAAGTTGACCGTCCCCCATATACTTAGGATCAAATAATCCTAAGTATAGCATACTGTATACAAAGCAGGGGGGTCAAGGGTGGGAATGAACATATCGTACTCATATTGTCTCCCCCTATACTTAGGGTATGATATCCCTAAATATAGACAAAAAGAGGAGACGGTGGAGAGGACCAAAGAATAGAAAATCTCAGGTTGTACACCCCCTATACTTAGGACAGAGTACGTCCTAAGTATAGAAGACTGACAAAAATATGCGACACCTTTTTTAGTAGAAAAATAATATAGAAGAGGAAAAGAAGAAAAGAGATCTGAAGATGGAAAAAGATAGAGAACGATGTATGAATCACTCCCCCTATACTTAGGGTAAAAGAAGACCTAAGTATAGGCAAGAACAGGAGTAATGAAATAGAACGAAGAATGAACACTCGGCTCGTCCACCCCCCCCCCATACTTAGGACAAAGTACGTCCTAAGCAACGCATACAAGAGAATGGGGTGAATGAGCAATACGAGAGAGGGACAGAGATGAACAAAGCGAATATACAACAGAGTGGATGTATAGAGGATCAAAAAGGTAGAAAGTAAACCTTCTTGCGGGACCGCTGAGGAATGGATCTGGTATTGTGCAGGTCGATATCGGGGGTCCTCAGATGAAACAAACCGATCATGGTCGACATGGTGTAGTTCCTCAGTGGCCCTAGGGTGTGAAGGTACGGACGGATCAGTAGAAGAAGTATGACTAGGTCCGACCTTAGGTGTCTCTCTAATGTCATCGTGAAAAGGGACGAACTCATCATCGGAAGAAGCGTAGTCAGTGTCGTCCTGCGAGGTCTCGTCAAGGTCAAAACCAAGAGGAACGAACTCATCAGTGGAAGTAGTCGAGCTCTGTTCATCCTCTACAATCTCAACCGGATCATCTTTCTCATCAAAAGGCCTGATTTCTCGAATAAAATCAACCAAATCAAATTCGACCTTTGTCTCATCAATATCTGAGTGAAAAGGAACGGATGCATTAGTGAAAGTAATTAAGTCATGTCTGTCGAGTCTAGTCTCTAAATCTTCCCTCTGCTCTAGGGTGTCGATCGTGTAAATCTAGCGGATGTCATTAACACAACGCCAAGTCCTAGAAGAAGGAAATCCGAGGTCCATGCTTTCCAAGTCTTCCTCCTTGGAGAGGAATTCTTGGGTCTCAGTGGTATCCAATAAGCAACAAAATTCTCTTATAGTCTCGTCAAGGTCATGGTCCTCGAGGTTAGCCAGAATAGGTGTAGTCACATCGATGCAGGTCTCTGGTCAACTATGGGTGCGGTGATCAACACTTTGCTCTCATCAACAGGACGGAAGCGAACGTCTCCAAATACGTAATCAATAATGACTCTCACAGAGGGCGAAGAATGGTCGTCCCAGGATGATTGGAGAGTGCTCCCCAGTGGAGGTCTCCATGGGCAATACAACAAAATCAACGGTGTAGCTCATGCCCTGAATACAAATGACGATGTTTTCAAGGATACCCTTCGGCCTCTTGATAGATCCATCAGCAAACTGAATGATCATCCTGGTTTTCTTGAGAGATGCTAAGTTAAGAGACTGCACCAGCGAGAAGGGAAATATGCTAATCGAAGCACCGCCGTCGAGGAGAGTGTGATCACAAATATGGTCAGAGATGGTGCAACTAATAAAAGGTGTGGCAGTGTTCCTCGTCCTAGGAATGGGACGATGTGTGATGGCATGGGCAGTGGCCATGGTCAAGATATGATGCTCAGATCCGCTCCTCCGCTTTCTCTTCTTGTGAAGAGGAGCATATAAATCACTCATGGCCTGTTGAAGTGGGGCACGGATAATCTCATGAATGGTGGCCACCACTTGGGGTTCAGTCAATATTTTTTTGAATTTTTGGACCTCCTCCATACAAGGGAGGAAGTTGGAATCAACATATACACGAGGAATGCCAAGAGCAGTATGTACAATGGCAACCTCGAGGTCAAAGGTGGGATAGGGTGTGAAAGGTTGTGTAGTCAAATGATCTGGCAAAGGCTCCCTCTCCTCACAGTCTGAATCAACCAAATGTCTCCCGAACTCTTTTTGGATTTTTAAAATTTTCTCATTTTTTGTATTTTGGGCGATTGCAAGCTCTCATGATGATCCTCAAATGAATCCTCATCCTCAAAGAATGAAGCTACAGTCTAGATCTTACTTACACTAAATATATCATTCATCCTTGAGTTCATTTGCTCCATCATCTGATTCAAGGTTTCAAGAGTGGAAATTATGAAAGGTGACTCCAAAATCTCAGGATTGGGTGAGTCAAGCGTGGGTGGTGAGTGCAGACAAAATTACATTGCGGATCAGGATACTCAAGGAAGTACGGGTTGTCAAAATGCGAGGGTGATGGTGGTGGAAATGATTGGTTCAAAGTCCGAATCCTGAAATAGTGTGTTGGTCGGATATGTACAAAAATCAGGAGTGAAGTCCTCCTGGAAAAAAGAGAGGTGGATTGGCTGGAGTGAACGAAGGATCCGCAAAGTCCGGATAAAATACGCTCCAGTCGGCCATCTCGAAATAACAGGAAAATGATAGTCGGGAGAACGCAACGGTCAAATCAAGAGAAGCGAGAAAAAGGTGCAAATGCGTAGAAGCGATCTAGGATGCACACAAACAACCACAAACAAAACTCACACAATACAAACCCTCAATTCACCTACTCAACTCGGTAGAGACCGTAAAAGAGCGGTCTTTTTATCTTGTCTTTTTTAGAGTTAGGTGAGATGTCCAAAAGTTGCACAAACACTTAGGGACTGAATGGGATTTTGGCACTAATCCTTAGTGTGTGATCGAGCAAGTAAAATCGAAGACAACGAGGGGATTACTCGCCCCAATACAAGATTTTTCCTTTTTATCATTTTTAGGGTCAAGTAATGTTAGCAGTCCCAATTTTATTGTCTATCACTTTTTTGGATTTTTTAGTGAGAAATGCACGCGCCTAACGAGGAGTCAATTTTACTTAGCACCTAGGTTGGTAAAATTAGAGGGGGAGTCGGAAAAGCAATGCAAGCAACAAATCCATGATGTATGCTAAAGAGAAATGCTCACTTTGCCTCCAACACTCTTCATGCAAAGATGCTCAGCAGAATTGAAACCTAAACTATATGCAAATGCAAGCCGATGAAATCGCCCTAAGTTTAGAAATTGCTATTAGCGTGAAGAACCGATGCTAATGACTTAGAATGGAATCGAAGTGTCCGATCTTGGAGTCTCCTCGGTGCCCACCACAATGGGTCCTGCAAGAGCTGTATGGAGAACTCTCGCGGTGCGGTGGTTTCAACACTAAGTGAGAAGCAATTTAAATTTTGACTAAGTCCAAACAAATCTATAGGAGCATGCAACGGTACAATGTGTTTGGTCTTAATCTATCGCAAGCAATCCTAAAACTAAGGGCCCAATCACACAAAATAGAGGAAACAAAACCGAAAAACAAAGGGGAAAAAGCGATAAAAACCATGACAAAACTGATGAGGCCCCCAAGGGAACAATCCCTCAAGCACTGGACCTCGTGAAGTGTGGTGTAGCAGAGTCCTGTTTATTACAATAAATGGGTCCCTCTCTCACTTCAAATTACAACAATAAATGCAATAAAATAAATGCTCAAAATTTGTCTTCAAAGTTCTCCAAGTCCTCCTTTGTGCTAGGTCAAAGCCGCCTCACGTGGGTGCACAAGTGCTCTAAAGAGGAGCTCCTCCCTCGATCCGCGTACCTCACACAAAATCTAAACAAGGAGAGTGGTTAGACAATTCAACAATGTATATCAAATAATGGAACAAAAATATAGACAAAAAAATCACAATCAAGCAAAAAGTCGATCTATACGTTGTTGCTCCCTGGCAACGACGCCATTTGTTTAACCCAAAAATCAGGAGGTCGTGTTAATTCACAAGGCGAATCAACAGTCGTTGAGTTGACCTCGCACGAAATCCGATTAAAACAACAATTAACCCAGAACAAAGATCAAACAATGAAAAGCGGTGAAGAGTTAAAATTTATTACAACTCTACAAAAGATGTGTATAGTGCAAGTAGTGTAGAGTATCGCTTAATGAATGTGATTAAGTGTCCATACAAGTGCTATATTTAGTGGATTTTTAATTTTATAGTTTTTTATTCAATTTTTATTTTATATTTTTATATTTTGATTTTTAAGTTTCTGATTTTGTTTTTTTGTCTTTTATATTTTTATAGTTTCTTTTTCTTTTAAAAGGATATAAAACTATATAGGATATATATACAAGAGATGAGAGAGAGAGAGATAAAAGAGGTAAAAACGATTCAAAATACAGGAAATAAAATGATTTTTACTTTTTATATTTTTCTAATGTTTTTGTGATTTTTATGTATTTTTACTATTTTTTGGTATTTTTAAAGTCGAAAATACTTAAAACGGTGAAGAAAATAAATAGCCAAAATTAAAATGGAGGTGAAAAATATCAAACAATAACTAAAATTATCTAAATTAATTTTAAAATAAATATACTAAAATATAGAAAAAACAGAAACAGAGATTATATTTTTGAGATTATGGAGTTTTTATATTTTTACAAAGGTTTTAGGGGTTTTTCAATTTTTAGGAATTTCCTTTTATATTTTTTTAGTGGTTTTCAATCTGGAGGTTAAAGACACAAAAATAAATAAAATATATTTTTTAGACATTTTAAAGAGTTTTTTTAATTTCTAAGGATTTTATAATGCAAACAGAGATGAAAATGCAAGTTTTTGGTTTTTTTATAAATATTAAAATGCAACAAAAATGCAAAACAAAAATATAGCGTGATAGAGCAATGTAATAGGCAACTATGATATTTTCTAAGATTTTTTAAAGTTTTATAGATGGATGAAATAAATACAAACAACAAAGAGAAAATATAACTCTAGCATGGGCATTTTTGTAAATAGATGAAAGTTCAAGGGCCACAGTACAAATTTCTCACAAAATTATAACTGAACAAAAAATAATTATGGACTAAATATTAAATCCAAAACCCGCAAGGGCTTCTCTGCAAAAACACCAAGCCCACGTGCACGGGACACGTGACCTGGCAAGGACCTGATTGTATATCCAATGAACTTGGGGGCTAATACGTGAAATTACCAGAATTTTATAGATGCATAAAAATGTTTCAGGACTAAAGACAAATAACAAAACGCTCAGGGCATGACCGTAAAATCTCCACCTCACGTGATACATCACGTGAGGTGACGTGGCCAGGACTAAAAAGTAATTAGATAAAGTTTAGGGGGCTCTTCGTAAAATGTACATAAATATTTAAACGGGTAATGAATGATTGAGTACTAAATAAATATTACAAAAATGGGCGAGGGTGTGCTTTTAAAATACCCACACCTAACGCGGAATTGACGGCTGATGTTCTCTATTGATGCCACGTGTCGACTACTGGAGCGTCGATACCCCTTCACAGATGAATGGCCAGGATTAGATCTTGTCCCCTTGATCGTACGGTTGCGGTTGGGATAGATCTGACGGCTGCTGCACCTTTGGAAGATCGACACCTCATCCAAAGGCGGAGGAGGCGGGTGGATGATCCGGGAAGAACTCCGCTGAGGCAAAGTTTGACCGGCGCATCTCCCTCCTCCTTCGTCTTCTTCATCTCCAAAACGGTCGAGATGTCATGTAGTCCTCCTCCAGATGCTAGGGGACTCAAAACGCTCCGGCGAATCCCGGAGTGGCTGCATGAGGTCGCGGAGCTGTGAAACTCCCAAAACCACAGCCGGCCCTCAAAATTCCCCAGGTACGCGATACAGTTCCTGGACCTGCAAAATAAAGTGAGGGGGTCGAGGGTAAAATGCCTCGACACTGCGGCAACGTGATAAAGGCGTAGGAGGCGGAATGGAAGCTCATGGTGTTCGGTGGGGTGGTAGGCAAAATGGAAGGCATTGGTATAATGCTATGGATATGTGCAAATAAAATATGCAAGAAAAATGAGTAAAAAATGTACCTCGATGACTGTAAGAGCCAGAGATTTGACCACACGGCAAAGATGGCAGGAGATGGGTTGGAGACCAACCTAAGGCGTGACAAACCCGTCTCCAAGAAGCTGGAGAAGAGAGGGCAAAATGGTCAAAGGGAGGTTCAAAGAGCGATGGGAAAGTCGGGTCTAATTTGAACAATGGACCGAGGCGGCGCAAAGAACGATGGATCTAGGGCACGTCATTGATCCAGAGATCGAGATAACGTAAGGGTGTGTATCATGGATCTACGAGGATCAAAAGTCGTGAAGATCGCATCGCAAAAAGTTGAAAGGATGAGCCTCGAAAAAATCCGCAAAATAGCTAAAAAACGCAGTCTGACAGGAGCCAGACGTCGGTCAGAGAGTTGACCATGGTCAACCAACAGAATGATCTGGTTGGTCCACGTGGACCAACTAGAAAATTCCTGGCAAAAAAGCTTTGTAAACTAGATAAAAATAATTAACGGATTTATTAATTTTAGGTTATCAAATAAAAATGTTTATTATTTTATAAAGTATTTATAGTGATTTTTATTTTTTTGAGGTCTGGAATTACAAGTTCCCAATTAAGGGCTATATACAGGTATATTCATCTATATATTTTATCGTTTTATTTTTATTTAATATATCTAATTTTCTTATTTTGGTTTATTATTTTATATATTTATAACTTAATTTTATATACTTAAATATAATTTTATTTTATTTTTCTGAATTATTTTGTATAATTAAATAAATAGAAGTATATTCTTTATATGTATAGATATAGGTATTATACGTATGTATTTTATACAAGTATTTTATTTTTGTATTTTTTAGCGTTTTATTCTTGTTTTAATACACACATATATTTTAAATAATATTTACAAAATTATAAAAATATTAAATTACAAAAATAATGAATAATAAATAAAATGAATATTTTAATCGGGTAAAGTATAGAATAGGGTCAAAACCCAACTTTCACACCGTAATTCCAAAAAATATGAAACCACCTTCATTAAATATCTTATTAAAAGTTATATACAATTAAAGTTATTTTGATACATTTAGAGTTTTTATTTAAGAGATACAGGTCTGGTAAATTGGGATTTTGGAAACTTATTCAGATCATAACTTTTTATCTTACATTATTTTTGTACGAAATCAATTATGTATTTTTCTGTATTTAATTATCTAAACCTTTCATGTTAAAAGTTTCTTTATTTGAAGTATGAAAAGTGGAACCAAAAATAGGTCCTAAAATGAATAAAGAATGAATTAAATAAAAGAGATTTTTATTGTATTTTGGCCCTTATCTCCCCCTACTTTATTCCTTGTCGACCTAGTCATCGAGATACCTAGGTCTCAGGGTTTCAGGTCATAAAATGTTTGCAATATTTTATTCTTTTTCTTTTCTTTTCTTTATTCTATAATTTTGGTTTTAAAAATCGTATTTTATACAATATTTACACAATGATGCATGAATGATAAAATGCATGAATTAAGCTTATTTACACGCATTCAATAGGGTTTTTAAGGCCAAAATTATAGAATAAAGATGATGAAATGAAGATTCATCAGGGGCTTCTCGACGAGTTTCAATCGCGGGTGTTCGCTGATCTATTGCTCTGATCGACTCACCGACGGGTCCAACACGACACTGAGGGTGCTCCGCATCGCAGGTAACTCTTGGATAGGGTGATGAACGGTCGGAAAGATGTGGCAAAGCTCCACCACCTGGAGGTGCTCTACCACCCAAGTTGAAGCTTGACTCGAGCTTCTTAGGTGTGCCTGCACCTGCAAAGAGAATCATGACTCAAAGATAAAAGTTTCGATTGGGGTTATTTTTTGTTGAAAACTAAAGAAGCGACGTGGGGTCAAGGATGACATCCAACGAAGATAGGGGAAGGACGTCTAAGCCATATCTCGCTCCTATGAGAGAGATTCAGGTGATCTGGCTACATGCATAGGAAGAGGGTGAAATGGGATGTCAATCCGTGTAGGTGGATATGATCGAGGAGCTCTGACAACGGTGGTTGGAGCCAAGATAGCGTAGGAAGATGAAGAACAAAGAATTGAAATGGAAGCGAAATATTAAAGGGATAATGGATGCATGAGGCTCCTGATATGCTCAACAACATAAGGCAAAGGCGAAGGCGAAGGCGAAGGTAGAGTTATAGCATCTACTTCGATGCAGAAGGCGAAGGGGACATCTCGCAGCGGAGCTCCGGCCACGAAGTGAGCTACGTGCTTCTCGACGTTGATCTGAGATTTCAAAGGGTCCCCGAGGACCATGTCACTGTCCTGGAGGTGCTAGTGGAGTAATGGTGGCGCGAGGGATGAGCCGTGGAGCTGAGGAGGCCAGAAGAGAGATTCTATAGGCAACCCTAGGGTCTAGAAAGATCGAGAGGTAGCATAAAACCTTAGGGTGTTTCGGGCCCATCTAGGGATGCGCGAGGATAACGGATCTACGAGGAATCTAGGTATTCGGATTACAAGGAGAATCATGGCCATTAGTCGGGCTAGAAAAAGGGGAGAAAAGGCTCCGGTCAACAAACACGGGTCAGCCAATCAGAAAATTCGATTCCAAAAATCAAAGAATAATAAATATAAATGATTTTAAAATAAAATGAATAAAATAAAAAATGTTTGTTGTTTTTAAAATATTTTTCTGTAATTTTAATTATTTTCAATTATACATATATACAATATATACTATATAACGTATTATGTACGGTATAATAGGAAATATTTCCAATGAGGTGCACCTTTCCTGGATGCATGGAAAGCCACATCAATTTAAGCATTTATTCTATTTATTTTACACATTCTAACTCCATAAATTTAATACTAAATATTAACATAATAGGTATATCATGAAAGATTTATGAAAATATTAATATATTTGACATTTAATGTTTGTTACAATATGGATGATATATTTTACATAACTGTATTATCATCATTATTTTACAATATGTAGTTCAAATTTACAATATTGTTACGTATTTTACAAATTTGGTAGTGGCTTTCTGAATTTCAGGAAAGACCCACCTCATTAGAAGGGCTCCCCGGTATAATATACATATATATTATACTCGTGTATTTCTATTTTATTATTTTCACATAAATAGACTTTATTTTATATTTTATTTATTTACAAAATAATTAGAGGAATATAAAAGTATTTTTATTTTATTTTTACAAAATAAATATAAGTATTAAATAAATAATTATTTTGTACAATATATACAAGTATGGTTTGTGCAATGAGAAGATGATTTTATTTTTAATTTATTTTGTATTTTATGAATTTTATTTTAATTTTATACCATTATTAGGAACATATACAAGTATTAAAAATATAATGTATATATACAAATTATACACAAAATAAATAAATATATATCTATATACAGGTATAGTTACTTATGGCTATATAATACAATCAAAAGGCCAATTTTTACACCGTAGCTCCAAAATATTTGAAACCACCCTCATTTCAAAGATAATTTAATTTAGAGTCTAATAAAGTTATTTTGGAAGAATTCAAATTCATATGGAGCCAGAATTGATCTTTCAATTTCTAATTTACGGCTTTTAGGAGTGGTATTATTGTAGTTGTATACACCAATTGATTTTGCACCAACTTTTATTGTTTAAAAAAATTTTTTATTAACATGTTTTGTTAAGGAAATAATTTATTTGGAGGTCTTTTTATTGATGAATAAAATAAGGGAATGATATGTATAGAAAATAAATAGTGAAGGATATACAAGATATATGTGGACCTTATCTCTTCCTACTTTATTTTGTCTCGATCAGATCAATAATTGACCTCCTCTCAGGGTTCGGGCCAGTCTGTACTTATTGCATAATTGCATAATTCTTTTATTTGTTTTTCTTTTCTTCTTTATTCTTTAATTTTCAGAAAATAGGTTTTAGTTATACAATGTTAACAAATGCATAGAGAATGCTAATTTATTGGTTTTAATGTATATTTGCATATACTTTTGCTAAAATATTTGTCTAAAATAAAAAATAAAGAATGAGAATTATATATTCATCATCCCTCTTTACTTTTTGCTATTCCCTTAGTAAACACTTATTTGAAAAAGAAGTGCAAACAAAAGAAAGAAAAGAAAATTGAAGAAAGGAGAATTAAAGTTGATTATTAAAGTTATCTTCATAAAAACGGAGTATGAAGCTCGATTCAACCTTTGGATTATTAATTTGGCGGAATCTTGTTTGGAAAAGGGTTTAAAACTCAACAACCTTCAAGTTTCACATATCTATGGTCAGGTCTCCTCAACAACCAGGTCCGAACAAGTCTACATACGTAAACTCTTACTCACTACGAATCTTTACTTATACTGTGTAAGTGATATATAGATTCCCACCTCAAAGTGGCAAAGAAACAACCTCCCTTAACAAGGTAACTCTAATCCCCCAATCTAGAAACTCTTTTCTCGAGGAGCAGGGTATTCCCTTCTAACTTCAAGTACAACCAGCTCAACAAGAGGGGGCAAGAAAAGAATGGATCATGACCAGTGTAGCCACATATCCCTGGAGCTTAACCAATGTAGGTAAGTCTCCAGCTGCAAGCTTCCATGAGATGAGATAGTGGAATATATAAGTTTTGCTTATTCAACTACATACACTCTGATAGACATTTTATTTTCAATCAGGCATGTCCACTTTTTTGGAGTTTTTGCATTTTTTATGACATATATAACATATCTACAGAGTGTAGAAACGTACATAAGGAGTTTTTCTTCTTGAGATAGTAGACTAACCCTCTTGTGAAGCTTTCTTGCAACCCACAACATCCGGTCGTTAGACCTCAATGCTACTAGACTAGGTTGAGGTGCACATCTCTCCCTAGACGAGGACGAGTGTTTCTACTAGTTGTTACACACTGGTATGCTACTCAAAGCCTGAGAATTTTTCCTCCTCACCACCTCATTCATGTTGAGCTACGTGCAAGGTGTGTGTCCAAGTCAAGCCATTGTATGTGAGAGTCATGTGTACGTTGTTAGGTGTTCGACTTAGGATAATCAAGATGACATGTGATCATAGCCCAGTAGACTCAAAGAATTAAATCGCTATGGACCTGAAAAGTATTAACCCCAAATTCTATAAGGCTGCTTTGAAGTTAAGTGGATTAAGGTCTTAACTAAGCTTTATCCTTCAACTTAATTCCAAACTAGTTTAAATGTTAACAATGATTCTGAAGAATGCACATGCAAATATGTACGAAAACTCTTTTTATGGGAATTTTTCAATCTATGCAATTTTTTATGGAATTTTTGAATTTTTAAATTTTAGGTATATTTGAAAAATAAGAGAAAGAAAAGATTTTTACAAAAGGGTTAATATTTATAAGGGTTTTGAGTTTATATAAATGTTTTATTTATAAGATCTCGAGACGGCTTTATTAAAGATTTTTATGTACAAAGAATTTTGGGGTGGATTATGGTTTTTAATGTATAAGTATACATAATTAGTTTTTGTACCCCATAAGTTATTTCCCATGTTACAAAGAATTTTTCAAAAAAAATGTCAAAACATTTTGCAATGTTTTTCGAATCATTTTCAAAAAGGTTTTCAAAACTGTTTTTACAAATATTTATAAGCAATTTTACAAACAGTTTTGCAAATAGTTATTTTTCACACATTTGAAAAGTTTTGTACTTGTACATAATTTTAATACAAAAATAATTTACAAACATTTTGCAAACAAAACATTTTTACAAAATTTGTACAAAAATATTTTTACAATGGTTTTTACAACCAATTTTTGCAATCATTTTACAACCATTTTTGAAAATATTTTTCAAAACATTTTTATTCCAATTTTATAAATAATAGCCTTATTATTAACATACACACAAAGTATGAGTTATGACTAAATTATATATACAATATATACGACACCTCCTATACTGAGCTATAATGATATCCTTAGAGTGATCAGAGAGCGATGAAGGAAGACATAACTCATGCTGAGTATAAAGAAGTGAAAAGAATCATATACTACAACAACTAAAAAGAATAGAAGTCGGTGATCTTCCTATACTTAGGATCAAGTAATCCTAAGTATAGAAGATCGTACACGAAGGGGAAAACCAAGGAGTAGAATATACAAATAGATATTACCTTTCCTATACTTAGGGTAATATATCCCTAAGTATAGGAAGTAAAAATAGAGGTAATAGAACAGAATGAAAAGTGAATAATCACAAGTCCAACACCCCCATACTTAGGATAAAGTTCATCCTAAGTATAGTAAAATCATAAGATGGATCTACGGTGTTAAACAAAACATATGAATGAATGATATAGACAATATGGAAATAAAAATATGTGGAGTAGAAGTGTAAATCAGGTATGAGATGCAGATGATGCGAGTCAAAGAATACATCTCATATAAACTGAATAGAGGCAACATCAACGGTCACCGAATCATGATGAAGATAGGGCTTCAGACGCTGACCGTTGACTCGAAAGGTAGACTCAGAAGACAACTCAGATATATCAATACTATCATTGTCATGCACTGTTCTGACAAAGTACGGTCCCTTCCATTTACTATGTAATTTCCTTGGAAATAATCTCAACCTAGAATCAACTAGCCATACTCTTTGGTTGGGCTCAAACTTCTTATGTCTTATGTGAGAATCATGCCATATCTTAACTCTGTCATTATATTATAGGCTATTTGAGAAGGTTGTATCTCTCAATTCCTATAGGGATGCCAACTCTGCTTTCCTCTTAGCTCCTACAATCTCTGGATCCAAAAGTATCTCAGTGACTTCCCAAAGTGACTCATGCTTAATCTCAACACATAAGTGGCATGGCTAGCCATAAACGTCAAAAAGGAGATCTACCCAAAGGGCCCGTGAGACCGAGTCCAAATGTTGTGACCAATCCTTTCGTTCCGGGCTAACAATCTTTTGCAAAATTTCCTTGATCTCTCTATTTGAAACCTCAGCAAGATCATTCGTCTACGGATGATAAGGAGTGGCAACTCTATGGTCTATGATGAACTCGTTAGCAATGTACCTTACATTGTCGTTTATAAAATGCGTACCCCCATTAGAAATCGAACTCTAAGTACCCCGAACCATGATATGATATTCTTCCTCAAAAATCTGCAAACTATCTTTGTGTCAACGACTTGGGCGGGGATGGCATCAACCCAATGACTCACATAATCCACAACCAATAAAATATACGTGAATCCCTGACTCCTAGGGATGGGCCCATAAAATTGATGCCCCATATATCAAAAACCCCACAGAAGTGAATGGGTTGCGTCAGCATCATGTCTCTATGACTACAACTGCCCATCCTCTAACAATAAATACACCGCTTCATGAATTCATCTGAATCCTTGAAGAGTGTTGGCTACCAATGGACGGATTGGAACACCTTTTGTGTCGTCATTCTCCTGGAGTGATGACCTCCTGCCTCAAGCTTGTGGAAATAGGTGAGGACGCTATGGTGTTACTCCTGAGGATTACACCAACGCCAGACACTATCCCCTCCTTTGTGGTAAAGAGTGGGATCCTCCCAATGGTACAACTTGGTATTTGTGAGTAAGGTCACAAGTCATTGCCTGGTCCAACCTTGTGGAACTTCCTTGGCAACAAGATAGTTTACAATGTCAGTATATCATAAGAGCGAGGTGATAGCAAAAATCATCTCATTTGGAAATGTCTCGATGATAGGTGTGATAGTCTCAAAATCCTCAAGATGCTTTAATCAAGAGAGGTGATCCGCCACCACATTCTTGACTCCATGTTTATCCTTAATCTCAACATCAGAATCCTAGAGAAGAAGGATCCATCTAGTCAATCGGGCCTTGGAATCCTTTTTGTCGATATTAAGTACATCATGGCGATGCGATATGTGTAGATTGTCACTCTAGATCTGAGAATATATGATCTAAACTTATCAAGAGAAAATACTACAGCTAGCATCTCCTTCTCTATAATATTATAATTTTACTGAAGGCATCCAAAGTCTTGCTAGCATAGTGTATGACAAACGATAATCCATCCCTCCTCTATCAAAGCACAACCTCTACGGCAAAAAAAGAAGCATCCATTATGATCTCGAATTGGAGAGACCAATCAAGTGGCTGGAGGACAGAAGCCTACACAACTAAATTCTTGAGAGTCCGGAATGATGAAAGACACTTATCATCTACAAGGAACTTGGTGTCTTCGTGAGAAAATCAGTGAGAAGTCGGGCAATATGACTGAAGTCTTGTATGAATCGTCGGTAGAAACTGACATGCCCCAGAAAAGACTATAATTGTCTCATATTGGATGGTGGATAGAGCTTCTTGATGATATCCACCTTGGTAGTATCAGCATCCATGCCCCTGTTGGAGATGGTGTGACCAAGGATCGTCCCTTAAGTTATCATGAAATGACTTTACCTCAATACAACGCTGAAGTACTCAGTCTAGACACTCAAGACAAGCACAAAACGCATCTCCATAGACCGAAAAGTCATCCATGAAGACCTCTAAATAGTCACCCACCATGTCTGAGAAATGGAAAGCCTTCACTTTGGAATGTATCAGGGGCATTACATAATCCAAAGGGCATCCGTCTAAAAGAATACGTTCCAAACGAACAGGTGAATGTCATTTTCTCCTGGTCTTTAGGCATATGGCCACCTAATGATATCCCGAGTACTCGATAAGGAAACAATAATGACTCTTCCCCACTAACCTCTCAATAATCTAATGAATAAATGGAAGTGGTAAGTGATCCTTCTTGGTGGCCTTATTCAATCATATGTAATCCACACAGACTCGCCAAGAAGTGGGTACTCTGTAGCAATCTCCTCTCCAGACTCACTCATAACTGTAGTGATACCCGTCTTCTTGGGTACCACATGTAGCAGACTAACCCATTTAAAGTTAGAGATGGGGTAGATAAAATCGGTGCTCCATCACTTAGAAAATCCCTTCATGACTACATCTCGAAGATTCAAGTTCATCCTGCGTTGAAACTCATGTGATGGCTAGGCGTCATCCTCGAGATATATGTGGTGGGAGCACTGAGCTGGACTTATCCCATATAAATCAGCTAGACCAGCCAATTACCTTGTAGTTTCTCTCAAGAACAACCATCAAGCGAGAATCTTGGTCATCAGTCAAATCTATTGAGATAATGATTGGAAACATTTCTAGATCACCCATAAGGAATTTATACTTCATGCTCTACGGTAAGGTCTTCAATTCAAAGCATGTGGGAGCTGGAAAATCTAGTTTCTAAAAGGTCTGAGTGAAGGATACCAGATACTCATTGGAGAACTCTCGTTATATCACTGAATTTGATGAAGATGGCCCTACTGGTGTGTCTATTAAATGTACTGGCTCAATATCCATCCCCGTTGTGGTTCTGTAGACATCAGACACGATAAATATTCATCAAAACAATACCAATAAAAGTCTATGTATGGGCCTGAGGGATTTGAATATGAATCACAATAAATATAATCTGCCTCGCTAACCAGATCAGAATCATCAGCCTCTAATGTGCCATGTGCCATAAGTGTGCTCTCCGAACTCTTATCTGTTGGCATCTATGAATCGATGGACTCTAAAGGTGTGATAAAATCTTGTGAAATCAAGACTTCCCAAACTACTTCATCATCTATGATCAGAAAATCACACTTATGGTAGGTGTCTGGCTTTGAGTTTGTCATCTACTCTGAACTCTACTCTGAGCAAGCCGAATCTCTAGCTCTCAATTCCTTGATCGTCTCTATTTGTATACTCTCTTCCTCGATGTGAAATTATACCTTCCCACTATCATGGTTGGACATTGCCTTGGTTGTGGCCAGCAAGGGTCATCCTAGAATGATGGGGGTATCGGTCACACATTCATGGATCTCCATGTCCAACATAACGAAGTCCACATGGAATTTCAGGCCCTGAATTTTGACGATAACATCCTCTAGTAACCCCTTCAACCTCTTGATAGATCTATCTACAAACTGAAGAACTGTCCTACTCTATCTAAGAGGGCCAAACTCGAAATGATCAAGTACGTTTGCCGGAAGACGATTAATAAAAGATCTGCTATCTAATAGAATGTGATCGAATCACTTCTCATGGATATGGAATCTGACATATGCAGCCCCTGCATCTAGTCTCTTGGCTGGCAATCAGTTCTGGATGATGATGCAAGTGGCATGATTAAACACATGGATTTCTACATTGTGGTTACGCCTCTTCTTCCTACAGATGGTGATCTTCTCTCTGAGATTCTTTTGGAAGAGAGGGATGTGCTCTAGTGCCTCCTGTAGAGTTCGCTGGATATGAAATATGCCTCTCATCTATTCGTTGAACTCTGTTTGATGTCTCTTTTTGGGGTTCTCTAGATTTTTATCCCTCCCTAAGTGGAGTGCTTGAGAGAAGCGGATAGAGGGACCCTCCTCATAAGAATGAGGGTCAGGAGTAGGAATGGTTTTCTAAGCATGCATACAACTGGCATCCATACAAGTGTCATCAATCTCAATAGATGGACCCGAAAGAGATATAGAAACATTTCCTCTATTCATATTTTTGTTTTTTTCCATTTTTTTGTATTTTTCTAATAGAGTCATCTTCAGGTGTATGAGAAGGGGTCAACACAATTGGATTCTCTACACATAGACTCTTGGTGGCACCAATACTACCGACAACATCTGTTATGGTGGCATCAACACTGCGCTCTGGCCAAACATCGGGTAAATTGGTGGAATTAGCACCACCATTTGCAGCATATAGAGACATGATGGCATCAGTATTGTTGTCTAGATCATCTTCCTTGGTGGATTTAACACCACCGTTATCATCATCATTAGCGGCATAAAAACCACTCTCTACTCCACCTGGCGCTCTAATATCATCAATTGGGTGTCACCTAGATGAGTCATCACTGGCTGGCTTCCTACCGCTCCTAAGTGTCACAAAATCATCATCTAATAAATAATGGATAGCATACAATATTTCACAACGAGTGGAGGTCTCTATAAACTATACCTACTCAGATTTTCCCTTTAGATCATTTGTGTTGGACTCATCTCCTGCCAGAACTCATCCATCTATCGCTAGAAAGTGGTTTGCTTCTCAGAAATCATGCGGGCAAGATCGTCTGGTATTTGGTTCTCATATGAATGTGCATGAGAACCAGATGGGTTGTCGCACTGGAAATGAGGCAAAGTGTATTGTTGCTGTGGGTATGAGTGAGGGGGAGGTTGTGAAAACTGAGAATGAGGTTGAATATGCCTCCACTACTGACCTGATACCGGGGTCGAGGAACATGTTGTGCTGATGTGAGTACTGGGGCTGATGCTAGTGGGAACCCTGCCCGAATGTGCCATAGGCTGCTGCTGTGTTTGAGCACCTCCAGTGGACCATCTGAATCCTAGGTGGTCATGGCGGATCCCAGGCTACTGTTGGTACTGGAAGTACCGAATCCCGTTGACTTCCATCAACGGGTCTGTCTGCTCATGTACTGGAGGGGGAAGGGATTCCAATGGTTGATCGATCTAATATACCACCATATATGTGTCTAAAGGGGGTGGTGGTGACAACTGGTACTTTGGGAGTGGCTTAATGGGCTCTACTTGGATGTGGTGAACTTGTCGGTATGAGGCAGAGGTATGTGAAGAACTACTCTCCTGATCAGCTTGTGACCTAAATCGTAGCTCGGAATCTGGTTGTGCCTCTTGGAGGCACGTGATCTGAATCTTCAGGTCACTCAAAGTTTGGGCCATATCATCAATCTTGTTGAGCTAATCAAGGCCCTAACACATCTTCTTCTCTATGATTTCCATCTAATCCAACTTTTGACTGATGTTGCCCACGTCGGCAGCTGAAGACTCTGCCAATGTTGTCACTGCAGAAGAGGAAGAAGGACCGGCCTCAATACATTCTATTCTCTGATATGAAGTCGTCTGATGGGTAGGCTTCCCCTGAAAGTAGACTCAAGTATGGGACATCATTGTGTAATTTTCAGCCATCTCCTCATATATGGTATGGATCTGGTCTTTATCTTTGGCAAAATAGGAGCCTCCAAAAGAGGTGTTCACTAGCCCCTGTAGCTCAAGTGTCAACCCAAAAAAGAAACTCTAGACTTGGTTGGGATTGTTGATATCATGATGTAAACACCTGTCGATGAGCTCTATGAAATGATCCCAAGCCTAATGGAATTTCTCATTCATGATCATAGTGAAATTGATAATCATGGCTCTAGCTGCATTTGCCCAACCGAGTGAATAATACTTGTTGAGGCACTCAATCCTCAATTGCTCCCAGGTGGTGACAACCCATGCCAAATTTTTCAGCCAGTAGGCTTCTTTGTCAACTACGGAGAACGAGAAGGCCATCAACTTGATTATGTCCTTGTCCACCAGTCTGTCGTAGACGATGTTGTAGATCATCTCAAACTCCTAGAGGTGAATATGGGGCCTCTTTGGTGGTGTCCTCGTGGAACTTGGGCAGCAGTTAGATAGTCTGGGGTAGGAGCTCGAAGTTTTCAAGGATGGCGGCAGCTGGATCCATTTGTGGGTGAGAGTTGCACTAGGGTTGTGCAACGCTCTCATTGTGCGCATGTGTCTTTGTGGATCATGGGCCTCCTCCTATCTTATGTCATCCTCTCGGTCCTCATGTCTCAATATTTCTCCACCACCAGCTAGTCTATATTGCTCTTCTCACCCATCTCTCAACTGAGTTATCTCCCACCTCACATCTGCCATGAGTATCTATTGAAGAGGATTTTTCACGAGTCTAAATATGTCTCGCATAAGGCGGATACACGGTCGTTGTGGTGACCTGCAAGAAATCCTTCTTCAAACAACAATTAACCCACAACATATAATCAAGCAATGAAACTAAATATGCGGAGTTAAAATTTATTATAACTCTACAACAAATATGTGTATATGTGCAAATATGTGTAGAGTGTCGAACATAGGGAACAAGCAAGTAGATCGGGGAAAAATGAACAAAATTGATTGTAATGTCTTTGTTTATATGTGTGTTATTGTTTTTGGGTTTTTTGATATTATATTTTTTATTTGATTTTTTATTTTATATTTTATATTTTGAATTTTAATTTTCTGATTTTATATTTTTAATAGTTTATATTTTTTATATTTTCTTTTTCTTTTAAATAGAAATATAAAGATATATATAATATATATAGCATATAGGAAAGAGAGATATATTATATATATAAGAATAGGTGAAAATAAGCAAAATACAGGAAATAAATTTTTTTGTTTTAGATAATTTTTTACATTTTGTGATTTTTCCAGAATTTTTGCTAATTTTTATAGATTTTCAAAGTAAAAAATACCCAAAATCAGGGTTAAAATAAATACCCGAAATTAACTTGGAGATGAAAAATATAAAATAGTGTCAAAAATTCTCCAAATTAATTTTCAAATTAAGATAATGGTATAGAGAAAATTAAGAGATAAAAAATATTTTTGTGATTTTTTAAGGATTTTTTATATTTTATAAAGGTTTTAGGGATTTTCAATTATTCTTGGGTTTTCTTTTATATTTTTAGTGATTTTTGGTCTGAAGTTGTTAAATACTTAAATAAATACAAAATATATATGTTTTGGAATTTTCAAAAAAATATATATATTAGGTATTTTATTTTGAAAATAAGGAAGAAAATGATACTTTATTATTTTTAGTAATAAAAAAGATTAAAATGCAAAATTAAATTATTGGCATGAAAGAAAAATGCAACAGGAACATAATGCTATTGTTTTGGATTTTTTCGAGTTTTATAGATGCATGAAATAAATAGAGACAACAAAGAGAAACTACACTATTAGCAACGACATTTTTGTAAATAGATAAAAGTCCAAGGGAAAAACTGCAAATTTTCAAAAAATTTATAACGCATATAAAAATGTCTTGGACTAATATGAAATAAATAAAGCCCCAAGGGTCTGACTGCAAAATCACCCCCTCACGTGAAGCGTCACGTGAGGTGACGTGGCGCAAACCTAAAAGCAAATAGCACACATACGGGGGGCTCTGTTGCAAAAATCACAAAAACATATAAAAGGCCAATGAAATTTTATCGCTTAAAAAGTTAATACAAAAACTGCTGGTGGGAAATTGCAAAATACCCACACAGCACGGGAGGCAATGACTTAGATGCTTTCACTTATGTCACGTGGATCTCCTACAGAAGGCGATGACGGTTCGTGCAAATGGCCATGATCAGATTCGTGGGGGAAATCCGATGGTTGGGGCATGCGAGAATCTGATGGTGGTTGTTGCGCGGGACGAACGACGACCCATCCAACGTCAATGGAGGGGGGAGCAAGAACTAGGAAGCCTCTCTTGCGAGGCAAGGTTCGTCGAGCCCGATCTCCCTCCTCCGGCGCTCCTTCAAGATCCCAAATGGTTGGAACGCTTCCTGCGGGTGTCTTCTATCATCTGGAAGCCACAAAACAATCAGAGAGGCGCCGGGGTACACTTGCAAGGACGGTGGAGCATAGGTACCCCCGGTACCTCCAGTGAAGCACAAAATCGCCCCCAAGTGGCTTGGTATGGACATGTTCCTGCAAGAAAAGGTGATCGGGTTGAGGGCAAATTGCCTCGACCCCATAGCGGGGCGGTTGGGAATGTTTCGATGTAAAATTGAAGCTCGCTGCAGCTCGGTGAACGAATGTGAAACAAGCATGAAATGCAAAAGGAAATGCGGGAATCGACAACCTAGGATTAACCCTAAACTAACGTGCAAGAAAAAACAATAAAAGGTGTACCTCAATGGCTAGAGATGCTAGAGATGAGACCTCATGGTAAGCTCGTCGGAGATGGAATGGAGATCACCTTGGCCTTCGCCGGACCACGCTACGATTGGTTGGAGGAGACCTATCACGTCTCTGGTCCTGAGCACAATGAAAGGGGGCCAAAGCTAGGGTCAAAGAGGTTCAAAGGGATATGGAAAGAGAATGGGGATTTTTGAACAAGAGGTTGGGCAGCTCCAAAGGACGAGGGAGATCGAGCAAATCGATGCTCCAATCCCTGAAAAAACACAAGGGCGTGAATCCTCGATCGACGGGGAGTGAGGAAGCTAGGCGATTTGGTGCAAGGTCTAGCCGCAAAAAATAAAGAAGATGAGACAAAACGTGGTTCTAACACAAAGTAGACCTCCGTCAGAGAGTTGACTGAGGTCAACCAACGGACCAATCTGGTCAGCAGTCCACGTGGACCAACTAGAAAATCCCTGGAAAAAAAGATTTGTAAATTAGATTTAAAAAAATAAATGATTTTATTAATTTTAGATTATCAAATAAAAATATTTATTATTTTATAAAGTATTTTATTATGATTTTTATTTATTTTTTTAGAGGTAAATAATTGCAAGTTACCTTTTAAGGTTTATTTATAGGTATATTTGTCTATGTATTTTAATACCATATTTTTACGTTGTATTTTTAATTTAATTAATTAGGTTTATTATTTTATATATTTATAAATTAATTTTATACACTTAAATATATTTCTATTTTATTTTTTTGATGTATTATATATAATTAAAAAAAATAGATGTATTATTTATATAGGTATAGATATATGTAATTCATCTATGTATTTTATACAAGTATTTTATTTTTATGTTTTATTTAGAGTTTTATTCCTATTTTAGTATGAACGTATATTATAAATAACATTTACAAAATTATAAAAATATAAAACTATAAAAAATAATGAATAATAAATAAAATGAATATTTTAATTGGTACAAGTATACAACACGGGTGCAAAACCTAACTTTCAAACTGTAACTTCAAAAAATACGAAACCACCTTTATTAAATATCTTATTAAAAGTTATATACAATTAAATGTGATTTTGATATATTTTGAGTTTTTATTTGAGAGATATGGGTCTGGAAAGTTGGAATTTTTGAAAACTATTCAGATCATATCTTTTTATTTATATATTATTTTTGTATGAAATCAATTTTGTATTTTTCTTTATTTTATTATCTACAACTTTGATGTACAAAGTTTATTTATTTGAAGTATAAATAGTGTAACTAAAAATAGGTCCCAAAAATGAATGAAATAAAAGGAGATTTTGTTGTATTTTGACCCTTATCTCCCCCTACTTTATTCCTTGTAGACCTAGTCATCGTGATGCCTAGGTCTCAGGGTCTAGGGTCATAAAATATCTTGAATATTTTATTATTTTTCTTTTCTTTTCTTTATTTTATAATTTTTTCTTTAAAAGTCATATTTTATACACTATTTACACAACAATGCATGAATGATAAAATGCATGAATTAAGGATTTTTACGCGTATTTACTAGGGTTTTTAAGGTCAAAATGATATAATAAAGATGGTGAAATGGAGATTCATCATCCCCCTATACTTTCCTTTGCTAGTCCCTACCAAACACTTATGCAATAAGTACAGAAAAGGAAAAACAAAGAAAAGAAAAAGAAGAAAGATTTAATGAACAAACTTGTCTTTACAAAATCAAAGTTTGGAGCTTAAGTCAGACCTTCGGAATTTTAGTGCAGGCATAACCTTAATGAGAACCAGATTTGAAATCCAACAGCCTTTGAGAATCCCAAAACTCTACTCAAGTCTCCTCAATAGCCAGGTCAGAATACTTAAACTCATATGCAAACCCTTATGATTATGAATCTAACTCGTATAGTGTAAGTGATGGTGGCTCTCCCCAACTGAAATGGAAAAAAGGCTGACTTCTCCACTATGACAACCCAATGATTCCCCAATCCAATAAATCCTTCCTCGAGGAGCGGGGTATTCCCTTCTAAGTTCAAATGGCAACCAGCTCAAGAGGAGTAGGTGAAGAGAAGAATGGACGTAGCCAGTGTAGATACCTATCCTAGGATGCATGACCATTGTAGTCAAGTCATCCAGCTGCAGGCTCACATGATTTGACTTTGAAGCTCAAGCTCGCTTATTGACTATACAAATATATACGCTCGGCAGGCATTTTATTTTTGTACATGCCTGCCCGCCTTTTTTGAGTTTTTGCTTTTTGCTCTCTTTTTTTGAAATACTATGTACAACAACATTTATGTGAGGATTTTTTCCTCTTGAGCCAGTAGACTATCCCTCTTTTGAAGCTTTATTGCAACCGACACTCTCCTGTCTTCAAAATTCATCATCATCGAATGGGTTGGGATGCACTTCCCTCCCTAGAGGAGGACAAAATGTTTCCACTTGTGTGCATCTCATAATGGCAAATCCAATCCCCTCACCACTTCAACTGAAGTGAGCCAAGTGAATGGTGCAGGTTTACAAGTTAAGTCATTATCAGCAAGAGTCACGCGTGTGCTCCGAAATACTCTACGTAGGCAGTCAAGAATCCATTAACCAAGTCTTGTGATCCTCAAAGAATCAAGCCAACTAGATATGAAGTACCTCAATTCCAGATTCTATAAGGTTCCTATTAATTAAGTAGATTTAAGGTCCAACCAAGCTCCAATCTTCGGATTTTACTTAGACTTGTTCAATTATCAAACTTAATCCGAAAAATGCTAATGCTATGCAAACGCTATGCAAAATGCAGAAAATATTTTGGTGATGCAATTTTTCAAAGATTTTGAACTTTTTATGGATTTTTGAAAAGATGATGCATATGCATTTTTTATATTTTCAAAAGATTTTTCAAATGTTTTTGGATTTTTATTTTTGCATATGTTTTTGAGAATTTTTGAAAATAAAGATTTGGGATAAAAATTAGGTACAAATATTTACACAAGGATGCATCTTATATTTACAAGAATTAGGTTTTTAAGAATTTACAAGGGGTAAGTGCTCAATTTTATAGATTATATAATAAAGAATTTCGGTATGATGTCTATATTCCTCAAACTTATTTGAAAAAGGTTTTACAAACAATTTTTGTAAACTATAGTCCAAAATAATTTTCACAAATATTTTTCAAACATGTAAACACATTTGAAAATCATTTTGCTAAGGTTTTTCAAATAGTATATATATATTAAAATTTTCATATATTTTTGCAACCAATTTTCAAACCAATTGCAAATTGTTTTTCAAATATTTTTATTTCACACAAAGAAAATAAAATTTTCAAACAAAATATTTTACAAAGGTTAAAAATATATAACAAAACATTTTCTGAATAGATTTCAAAAGATTTTTCAAAAAAAATCAAACTATTTTTTAAACAGTTTACAAAAAATATTTTCACCTAATTTATTAATCAGTAAATACCAAAAAGAATTTGAGAAATAATCAGCATCTTTTTATTAAGCATTTTTAATGAATTTTATAGGTATAATTAGCCATAATTATTAACAAAAATATGAAAGTATGAGTTATGGCTAAAGTATATATGCAGTATATACAACCCCCCCCCATACTTAGCTTGAGCTATGCCCTAATAGATCAGAGAGAAAAAGAGAAGACATAACTCATACTTAGTATTGAAAAGTCTAAAGAATAAATGAATGGAGAAATGAATGAACGAATGAGAAGCTGACTGTCCCACCTATACTTAGGATCAAATAATCCTAAGTATAACAGACTGTACACAAAGCAGGGATGGTCAAGGTTGGGAATGAACAGATCGTACTCAGACTGTCTCCCCTTATACCTAGGGTAAGATAACCCTAAGTATAGATAATAAGAGGAGACAATGGAGAGGATCAAATAATGAAAGAACTCGGGGTGTACACCCCCCCTATAATTAGGACAAAGTACGTCCTAAGTATAGAAGATTGACAAAAAGGGGTGACACTTTTTCGGTAGAAAAAAAATAGAAAAGGAAAATAAGAAAAACAAGAAAACAAGAAAAGAGATCAGAAGATGGAAAAGGATAGAGAAGGATGTACGCACCACTCCCCCTATACTTAGGGTAAAAGAAGCCCTAAGTATAAGCAACAACAAGAGTGATGAAACAGAACGATGAGAGAACACTCGGCTCGTCCACCCCCCCCCCATAATTAGGACAAAGTACGTCCTAGGAAAGCCACACATGAGAATGGTGGATGAGCAAAACGGTAGATGACGGAGGTAAACGAATGCGAATGTACAACAAGACGGATGTACAGAAGCTCAAGAAGGTCGAAAGCAAACATTCTTGCGGGACCGCTAAGGAATAGGTCTGATTAGGTGCAGGTCAACATCGGGGTCCTCATATGAAACTAACCTATCAGGGTCAACACAGTGAAGCTCCTCAATGATCATAGAGTGAAGAGCCACAGACGGGTGAGTGGAAGAAATACGGCTAGGTCCGGCCTTGTGTGTCTCGCTAATGTCATCGTGAAAAGGGACAAACTCATCATCGCAAGAGGTATAGTCAGTGTCATTCTGTGAGGTCTCATCTAGGTCAAAACTGAAAGGAACGAACTCATCAGTAGAAGTAGTCGAACTATGTTCGTCCTCTACAGTCTCAACCGGATCATCTTTTTCATCAAAAGGCCCGAATTCCTTAATAAAAGCAACCAAATCAAATCCGATCTTGGTCTCATCAGTATCTGCCCTCTTCTCAATGGTGTCAATCGCGTAAATCATGCGGATGTCATCAACACATCGCCAAGTCTCAGAAGAAGGAACTCCGAGGTCCATGCTTTCCAAGTCTTCCTCCTTGGAGAGGAATAACAGATAATCAAGAAATGAAAGTAAATGTGCGGAGTTAAAATTTATTATAACTCTACAACAAAGATGTGTATAGGTGCAACTATGTGTAGAATGTCGAACACAGGGAACAAGCAGGTAGATCGGGGCAAAAATCCACAAAAATGAATGTGATGTATTTGTCTATATATGTGCTTTTTGTTTTTGATTTTATATTTTTTCTTTGAATTTTGATTTTATATTTTTATATTTTGACTTTTAGTTGTCTGATTTTCTATTTTCTTTTTATATTTTCTTTTTCTTTTAAATAGAAATATAAAGCAATATATAATATATAGACAATATAGGTAAGAGAGAGATAATATATATACAAGAATAGGTGAAAATAAGCAAAATATAGGAAATAAAAAATTTTTGGTTTTTAGATAATTTTTTTACTATTTTTGTGATTTTTCCAGAATTTATGCCAGATTTATAGATTTTTAAAGTCAAAAATACCCAAAATAAGGGTTAAAATAAAGACCTGAAATTAACTTGGAGATGAAAAATATAAAACAGTGTCAAAAATTCTACAATTTAATTTTAAAATATAGATAATAATATAGAGAAAATTCAGAGATAGAAACTATATTTTTGTGATTTTTTAAGGATTTTTTTATATTTTTATAAATGTTTTATGCTTTTTCTATTTTTTAGAGTTCTCTTTTATATTTTTAAGTGATTTTTGTCTGAAGTTGTAAATACTTAAATAAATATGAAATATATTTTTTTAGATTTTTTTCTAAAAGGTCTATATTTTTAGGTATTTTCTTTTGAAAATAGGGACAAAAATGACACCTTCTGATTTTTTATAAATAATAAAAAGACTCAAAATGCAAAATAAAAATATTGGCGTGAAAGAGAAATGCAACAGAAACACAATGCTATTTTTTGAATTTTTTCGAGTTTTATAGATGCATGAAATAAATAGAGACAACAATGAGAAACTACACTACTAGCAAGAGCATTTTTGTAAATAGATAAAAGGCCAAGGGCCAAATTGTAATTTCAAATAAGTTTATAATGCATACAAAAATTTCAAGGACTAATACGAAATAAATAAAGCCCCAAGGGTCCGGCCACAAAATCACCACCTCACGTAAAGCGTCACTTGAGGTGACGTGGCGCAGACCTAAAAGCAAATAGCACAAGTACGGGGGGCTCTATTGCAAATATCACAAAACATATAAAAGGCCAATGAAAGTTTATCGCTTAAAAAGTAAATACAAAAAACACTGGGGAAAATTGCAAAAATACCCCCACAGCGTAGGAGGCAACAGGTCATATGCTTTCACTTATGCCACGTGGTGCTCCCCCAGAAGGCGATGACGCTTTGTGCAAATGGTCAGGATCAGATCCGCGGTGGAGATCTGATAGAAGGGGCATACGAGGATCTGACAGTGGTGGTTGCATGGGAAAAATAATGGCGCATCCAACGGCGATGGAGGGGGAGGAAAATTTGGGAAGACTCTCCGGCGAGGCGAGGTTCGTCGAGCCCGATCTCCCTCCTCCAACGCTCCTTCAAGCTCCAAAATGGTCGGATTGCTTCCTGCAGGTGTTTGCAATTTTTTGGAAGCCGCAAAACGATCGGAGAGGCACTGAGGTATGCCCGCAAGGACGGCGGAGCATAGGTACCTAGGTAGCTCCAGTGAAGCACAAAATCGCTCCTAGGTGGCTTCGTATGGGTCATGTTTCTGCAAGAAAAGGTGATGGGGTTGAGGGCAAATTGCCTCGACCCCGTAGCAAAGCGGTTGGGAAATGTGGGGATGTGAAAGCAAAGCTCACCGCAGCGAGCTCCGGCGTAGGGTGAATGAAGGTAAAACAAGCGCGAAATGCAGAAGGAAATGCAGGAATCGACAACCTAGGATTAACCCTAAACTAACATGCAAGAAAAAACAATAAAGGTGGACCTCAATGGCAGCAGATGCCAGAGATACGACCTCACGGCGAGCTCGTCGGACATGGAATGAAGACCACCTTGGCCTTCGCTTGAGATCACTGCGACTGGCTAGAGGAGACCTGTCACGTCTCCGGTCCTAAGCACAACAAAAGGACGAGGGAGATCGAACGAATCGATGCTCCAATCCCGAAAAACACAAGGGCGTGAATCCTCGATCGATGGGGAGAAAAAGTCATGGAGGAAGCGAGGCGATTTAGTGCAAGGTCTAGCTGTGAAAAAATCAAGAAGATGGGGCAAAATGCGGTTTTGACACAGAGCAGACCTCGGTCAGAGAGTTGACCGAGGTCAACCAACGGACCATTCTGGTTGGTCCACGTGGACCAACCCAGAAAATCCCTGGCAAAAAAGATTTGTTAATTAGATTTAAAATAAGAAACGATTTTATTAATTTTAGGTTATCAAATAAAAAATATTTACAAATTTATAGATTATTTTATTATGATTTTTATTTATTTTTTTTGAGGTGATTAATTACAAGTTACCTTTTAAGGGCTATTTATAAGTATATTTCTCTGTGTATTTTAATATTTTATTTTTACTTTATATTTTAAATTTTATTAATTAGGTTTATAATTATTTTATATATATAACTTAATTTTGTACACTCAAATATATTTTTATTTTATTTTTCTTATGTATTATATACAATTAAATAAATAGATGTATTATCAATATAGGTATATATAGGTAATTCATCTATGTATTATATACAAGTATTTTATTTTTTTATTTTATTTAGTGTTTTATTCCTATTTTAATATGTACTGTATTATAAATAAATATTTACAAAATTATAAAATTATAAAAATTATAAAAATAATGAATAATAAATAAAAATGAATATTTTAATTTGTACATGTATACAATAGGGGTCCAAAACCTAACTTTCAAACTGTAACTCCAAAAATACGAAACCAACTTCATTAAAATATCTTATTAAAAGTTATATACAATTAAAGGTGATTTTGATATATTTTGAGTTTTTATTTGAGAGATATGGGTCTGGGAAGTTGGGATTTTGGAAATTTATTCAGATCATATCGTTTTATCTATATATTATTTTTTTTATGAAATCAATTTTGTGTTTTTCTATATTTTTATTATCTACAACTTTCATATACAAAGTTTCTTTATTTGAAGTATAAAATGTGGAACTAAAAATATGTCCCAAAATGAATGAAATAAAATGAGATTTATTGTTGTTTTGACCATTATCTCCCCCTACTTTATTCTTTATCGATCTAATCATCGAGATGCCTAGGACTCGGGGTCTAGGGTCATAAAATATCTTCAATATTTTATTTTTTTTCTTTTAATTTTATACACTATTTACACAACAATGCATGAATGATAAAATGCATGAATTAAGGCTTTTTACACGCATTTACTAGGATTTTTAAGGCCAAAATGATAGAATAAAGATGATGAAATGGAGATTCATCAGTATCCCCTAGTCTCCGATTTGTCTATGCATGGTCTCCAGGGAGTCTAAGAGGGTGTTGTTGATGCCAGTTGATCTAATACAAAGGAAGATGTATGTGGCTTTTCATAGGTTCTCTCATCACTGTCCATCTCTACAATCTCTACAAAAGCAAAGGAACCGAGCTCAATTGTTGTCAAGTGAAGATATAGTTGTGTTGGTCGCTCTAGTTGTACCTCAGGTTGTGTAGAAGAAGGTTGGTTAAGGGGGAATAGGGTGGAAGCGAACTTGGGTTCAGAGAGTGGGTCTGAGCTCTCTAAAGCTGCCCTAAATGAATGAATAGGGGAGTTGAGAAGAGGTATTGCCAAAGGTAGCATAAGAGACCACCTTCCCATCATCGTGATGTGGGGATTTATGAAGATTAGATATGGACTGCAAACAAGAAAAGAAATAAAACCTCAATTCACCAACTCGACTCTGTGATGACCGTGAGAACTCAGTCGTCAATCTTGTCGATTTTATTTTTGTGATAATACAGTCTTAAAATCGATTTAGCGAGTTGTTAGGTGCCTGATTTTCCCTAGAGGATGGCATGAATTCTTACGACTAGTTGCACCTACTTCTAGCCAGTATAGGGTAAAACGGACCGTTTTCAGCTACCCGTTACTTGAGGATGGGGCCTTACGTAGTGTCCACCACCTACTCTACTAAGGAAACACGGACCGATTACCGACTACCCGTATATCCTCACTAGAGAGTAGCTAATCATTTTTGTATAATCGGGCAATGAGGGGGATACTCTCCCCAAAACAAGGAATTTAGTCTTTAAACTTGGTTTTAGGTCAAGTTTGCTTAGAAGTCCCGATTTTATTAGGTTATCTCTTTTTTAGGTATTTTTCTAAATAAGAATATGTCTAACAAAATTTCTGATTTTTTTGTATTCTAAGTCTAAAAAATTATGGGGAGGAAGACGGAAAAGCCGATGTGTGATAAAAATCGATGATGCATGCAGGGTTAGAATGTGTATCTTGCTCCAACAATCCATATGCAAAATGATCCACGCATAATTGAAAGACATGAACAAAAACTAACTATATGATGCACGAGGAAATTGCCCTAAAATAGACATTTCTATTATCATAAATAACAAGGAGCTAACTATTTAGGAGAGAGACTAAAGTCCGATCTTGGAAGCTGCTCGGTGCCTGCCACAATGGGTCTTGCTAGCATTGTACGTGACCTCTCTTGGCACATGGCCACTAATCCAAATATGTAGCTTTTATTATTTGAGTAAGTCCAGTCGCTTTATATGAGCACATATATTCTATTAGGGTGTTTAGACCTTAATCGCTACCTGGCTCAACCAAATAGAAATCCTAAGTCTAAGGGATAAAACCACAGGAAATAAATAAAAATAAATGTGATGAAAACAAAAAAATCTAGTGAGGTCCCCCGAGTGGACCGGAACTTGATGAAACAAACTCAAACAAAGTTTGAGTGTCCAAGAAGTGTCTCTCAAAATATTACATGTTTTTTAAAAATAAATGTGAAAATGAAATTATTTTCCATAAGTGTCTCCTCCTCATGCTTCTTCTCCTTAGACTCTCTCTCCTACCGTCCGGTGTAGAACGGCCAGCCTCTACCTCGCTCGGGTGTGTCGGCTCTCCAAAGAGCACCTCCCTTGCTCTATGAGCCCTCACAACAAAGGTGAAATAGAAATATGTTAGAGGCGGTTATAGAAAACATAGACAAATAAAATAGGAAACAAGTAGACAAAAATGCTAACTAGCTAGCAGTGCTCCCTGACAATAGTGCCATTCTGATGTCACGCGTATCTGACTTGGGTTAAGTTGATTAATTAAGTGTCGTGGCCAAAATTATATATGCGATGAACATGAAAATTATTTGACTATATAAACTGAAGCAAATCAAGCACAAGTCATAGAGCTACTTTTGTTAACAGGGTATAGCAACTAGGGTCGAACTCAAGGAGCACAATTAATCCTTAGTAGAAAAATTAAGTGATTCAAAAGATTTTTATTTTCTTTTTTATTTTGAAAATTTTAATTTTCAAAATAAAGGAAATAAAAATAGTGGAGAAAGGGAGAATAAGCAACTCTTTTTGAATATTTCAATTGGCAGAAAATGCACAAAAAAATCAAGCAAAAACATTTTTGATTTGATATTGTTTTTGGGAATTTTTAGGGGATTTTTATATGTTTTTTGTAATATTATAAAATCAAATTTCAAAAAAATAAGCAAACAATTCACAGTTAGGAGAATTTACAAATTAAAAAGAGGAAGAACTCAAAACTTCATGGAAATAATTTTTATTAAAAACTACAAGGAAGGATTCTATTAATAGAGACTGAAAATGCAATTTCGGATTTTTGATTGATTTTATATTATTTTTTGATATGTTTTTTAGTGTTTTTTTTATTTTTTGTTTATAAAAAACAAGATGAAAATAGGTTCGAAAATCAAATAAATCAAAACACAACTACTCTAACTTTTTTGGAATTTTTTAAATCCTTTTTCAAATTTTTATGATTTTTCTATGCTAAACATGATCCTTTTCTATTATTTTTGAATTTTTAATAATATAAAATCAAGGAAAATTGGCACACAAAATTACGACCTAAAATACACACTAGAAGGAGTCAATGTTAATTTTTGGGGAACTTTTAGGGCCAAAATGTTTATTATGATTAATAAAAGATTGGACCAAAAAACAGTACAACAGGGACATTTCTATAATTAATTTAAGTCTTAAGGCCAACTAGATAACACAGAAAAGAAGTTTGACGCCTTTAATGCAAAAAGTCCAAGAAAAGCAAGCATTACACATGATTCAGCGCTCACAGGGGCATAAATGCAATTGCTAAAAACTTCAACTTCATTGATTATCATATAAAATCTTAGGATAGAAATCATAATTTACCAACAAAAGCACGTATGGACACACGTGAGTCTGATTCAACTGGACTAAAATGCAAATATGGAAAATAAATGTCGAAACTACAAGATGTTTTTAACTAATTATTATAATTATCGGACTGAATGAAATGAAGTAAAGTATGAGGGGAAAGGGAAATATACCCTTCGTAGGGGGCAAGTGATAGATGCTCATGAAGTTGGAGGCGGACAGCTGATAAACCCGAAAGAATGATCTCCATCACGAGTCTAAGTATGCCTCACACAAGGAGGAGACGCAACATTGTGGCGACCCACAGCGAAAACCTCAGATTTGATCAACAATTAGCCCACAACAAGAATAAAGCAATTAATATCAAAAATGTGGAGTTAATTTATTATAACTCTACAACAACATGTATAGCATGTAAGTACGTGTAGAGGTCAATCACAGGGAGCAACCGGTAGAATGGGGCAAAAAGATGCTCAAAACTTTGTCATGTATCTCTTGCCCATGTTATTATTTATTATTATATATATACATAAACATAAATATTATTTTTTATATTTGTTTTGTATTACTTTTCTTTTTATGTTTTTAATTTTTATATTTCTTTTTCCTTTAAAGATAGAATAGATATATATGTATATATATGTACAAATACAATATAAGGTATATATTGATATTATATATACGTAAAATATACAAAATACAGTAAATATACTATTTTTGTGATTTTTATATTTTTCTAATTTTTAGTTATTTTTCTAGAATTTTTGTCAATTTTTTATGTAATTTTAAAGTCAAAATTATCCTAATTAAGAGATTCAATAAATAATTCGAAATTGATTTGGATTTCAAAAATATCAAATAAATTCCAAAATTACCCAAATCAATTTAATATATAAATATTTACATAAATAAAATTATAAAATTAAAAAACATATTTTTTGGATTTTTAAAGGATTTTTTTATTTTTATAAAAGATTTTAGGGTTTTTCGACTTTTAAACTTTTTATTTTTTCATTTTCACTCATATTTGGAATTTTTAGACACGTTTTTATATTTTTGTATTTTATAAGTTAAATAGGGAATATAAGGCTCCTGTTTCATTTTTAATAAAAGGATAAAATTCTTAAAAATTTCTAAATAACAGCCATGGCGTGAATCTACATAGGAAAATGCACCTAATCCTATTTTTGTGTATTTTTAGGAGCATGCTTGGTGTTTTAAATAAATAGAGAAAAGCATACAAAAAATGAGTCCTAGTAGGGCATATTTGCAATTTAAATAAAGATCAGGGGCACAGATGCAAATATCCTAAAAACATAAAACGCATTTAAATTTTTATTAAACTTTTAATAATTTCCAAAAATAGTCAGTGCATAAGTACAAAATTTACACATCATGTGGGACTACACGTGACGCAACCTTGGAAGGACTCGAATGTAATTACAAGAAAATACAGGGTCCTTATGCCAAATTCCATTTATTTTACACTTGGCTTTTTATTTACAACATTAAATGATGAAGTGAAAAACTTGAGGGTATAATATGAAATTTACCCCAATTATGCGTGAATCGGACAACGGGTGTGAAATCACTTGACACACATCGCCTTCTGGTGCGTCGATACCGCTTCGCAGATGTACGTTGGAGATTAGATCGTTTGATACGATCCGATGGTCGTGGCTGGGCTCCATCCTATGGCTGAGATCAAAACTGGGGCGCCTCCCCATATCGGACGGTAGCTGTTGTGCGCGAAAAACAAGGAAAAATAGTGGCCCCCCATCCTTTGATATGTTATTTCTCCTCCTCTCAGCGTTCTTCTTCGATCTTCACTGGTACTACACGTCCGGGGAAGCAATCCACTGTCACTGAGGGTCACAAGAAGCTCTAGGACCTCGTGAGAAGGTCGGGAGAGCTCTGTGAAGTTCGGACCTCCAGGTACATGTAGGTTGAGTCGATTCGAGCCCAGATGGGCTCCGTGGGGCGTGTGACATTCACAGAAGGGAAGAGAGGCTCGAGGGGGTGCTCCTCGATCGATAGTGAAGTTGGATGCACAAAAAATGAGGTGGGCAGAGAGGCTTCCGGCGAGGTGGTGGAGGGAAGTGTCGATTTGCAGAACCAAAGTATTTCTGGTTGTTCTAAGGTGGCTGGGAGGTGGATAAAGTTATGGGAATGAAATGAGGGCGGTCAGCGAGCGAAAAACGGGTGGAAAACAAGTGGAAGGGTTCTACGAAATGACCTAATTAAGCTAAAACTACAACCTACTAACTAATCTAATTGCGTAATTGAAGAAGCTATAATTAAAATATACCTAAAGAAATAAAAGGAGCAGATCAAGCCTCGCATGGGGCCAAGGAGCAGGACGATTGATGGAGCACCACTATGGGTGCATCTCCTTCATCCTTCAGCCGCCTCAAACTCCAGGGGACCTCACTCTGTCACGAGGATGCACTCTAGGCTAGAGTCGAGGGGTTTTAAGACTCTGGAAATGACCAAATTTAAGGAAGGAGGAGGAGATTTTTATTTATAGACAAGTATAAGTACCCTTATTGACCGAGTGAATGCAATGAAATTGCTCTATGTATAAGGGATCTAAGATGTGGGTGTGTATGTACAATGATCCAAGATCAAATAGCATGAAGGGATCGAAGACATATGATTGATGGATCATGCGAGAAAAAAGGGAGAAAACACGAGATTTGACAGGTGCATCAACTCAGAAAGCGGGGGGAAGAGTTGATTGGCGGTCAACTCTTGACGTGATCCTATTGGTCCACGTCAGCCCGAATGAAGACAAAATAGAAATATAATTCGTATTTCGTATTTAATATAGTAGATGATTATTATTGTTTTAGTACTAAATAAAAAATGTTTATTATTTTACATAGTATTTTAATATTATTTTTATTATTTTTTTGCTTTATTTATAAGTAGTTAATTTTTAATAGTGTATTTACAGGTATATTCATCTATATTTTATAAGCTTTTATTTTTATTTTATATATTTTATTTATTATTTTATTATTTTGTTGTATATATTTATAACTTATTTTCATGAATATAAATATATTTTTGTTATATTTTTATGTTGTTATTTGTACACTTAAATAAATAGATATGTACATTATGTAGGTATAGTTATAGGTATTTTACCTATGTTTTATATATATCATTTTATTTTTAACGTATTTTTTAGTTTTATTTTGGTTTTGAATTTTTTATATAATTTAAAAAATATCTACAATATTATAAAATATAAATGAAAAAAGAATAAAAGAATGAAATCCATTTTTATTTATATACATGTAATAACATAGAAATTTTGCCTATGTGGTTACATAGACTTATTTTATGTTGCATTTTCTTTTTGGTTGTATTTTAATTTTAATATGCACCTATGTTATAAAAAATTATTACAAAAGAAAAATATAAATTTATAAAAATGCTAAAGCATTAATATAATGAATAATTTAATCGGTATAATGTACAATAGGGGTCAAAAACTGAACTTTCATACAGTAACTCCAAGAAATATGAAACCACCACCATTAAATATCTTGTGAAAAGTTATATATAATTAGAGGTGATTTTGATATGTTTTGAGTTTTTATATGAAAGGTATGGGTCTGTAAAGTTGGGTTTTTGGGCTTTTTATTTTGTGTATAAAATGAACACTATTTAATATTTTTGTATAAACTCCATTTTGTACTTTTATTACATTATTATATAAAACTTTCATGTTCAGAGTTTCTTTATTTGATGAATAAATAATAAAGAATAAAATAGGTGTCAAAATGAATAAATAATGAATAAATAAATGGTATTTTTATTGTATTCTTAGCCCTTATCTCCCCCTACTTCATTCCCTGTTGACCAACTCAATTCTTGACTTGGTCTCGGAGTTTAGGGTCATAAAATATCTTTGATATTTTATTCTTTTTCATTTTTTCTCTTTATTCTATAATTTTGGCAAAAAATTCATATTATTTACACAATAAATGTAATAAATGATTAATGCTATTTTGTAAAAAAATGATGTTATTTACAAATATTAGGTTTTTAAGGCCAAAATGGTAGAATAAAGGTGATGAAATGGAGATTCATCACCGGCTCTGATACTGCTCTGCAAAAGAATCTAACGGCTCAAGCGAGTAGAGCAGGCATACGATGCAGATCATTGTTAGGGGCAAATCTGACGTCTTTGATAAAGTGCAACAGTGCAATCAGATCCAGCCAGAGATCAAATCTAAGTGCTAAAAGTTGGGCATCATTGGCTGGCTCAGATGTGATCTGGACAGGAGCTCCTTCATCCGATGGTGGAACGGATCACTAAAAGAAGTAGGAAGAAGGGGCTGCTCGGTGAGGTTCAATCATGGGCGTGGGCCGATATGTTGTTCTGATCGAGTCGTCGACAGGTCCAACATGACACTAAGGGTCCACATTGCAAGGAACCCTCAGATAAGGTGACAAACGGTCAAAAAGGTGTGGCGGAGCACCACCACTTGGAAGGTGCTCCGTCACCCAAGTTGAAGCTCGACTTGAGCCTCTTTGGCATCCATGTACCTGCAAAGAGAAAACTGAAAGACAAAGTTTCGGTCGAGTTTATTTTGGGCTAAAAAACAAAGAAGCGACGTGGGGCAAAGGGTGATGTCCAGTGAAGATGGGGGAAGGACGTCTAGGCCTGTTCTCATTCCAATGAGCCAAATTCAAGGTGATCAGGTTGTGTGCAAAGGATGAGGGTGAAATGGGATGTCGATCCGTGCGGGTGGATATAATCGAGGAGCTCCGATAGCGGTGGTCGGAGCCAAGATGGAGGAGGATGACGATGAACGAAGAATTGAAATGGAAGAGAAATGATAAAGGGATAAGGGATACCTAAGCTCCTAATATGCTCAGCAACGTCAGGAGAAGGTGGAGGCGGAGTCATAGACTCTATTTCGATGAGGAAGGCAAAGGGGCCCTCTTGTTGTGGAGCTTCGGCCACGAAGTGAGTTACGAGCTACCCAACGTCGATCTGAGATTCCAAAGGGACCCCGAGGATCATGTCACTATCCTGGAGGTGCTAGGAGAGTAATGGTGGTACGAGGGCGAAGTTGCAGAGCTGTGGAGGCTAGAGGAGAGATTTTATAGGCACCCCTAGTATCTAGAAAGATTGAGAGGTAGCACGAAACCCTAGGGTGATTCGAATCCACATAGGGATCCGCGAGGATCACAGATCTACGAGGAATCTAGGGTTCTAAATTTCAAGGAGAATCATAGCTGGTAGTCGGGCTGGAAAAAGGGGAGAAAAGGCTCCGACGACAACGAGTCGGGTCTGACTCGACTGAGAGGAAGGCTTGACTGGTTTAACAAATCGGGCCAACTAATTAGAAAATTCACTTCCAAAAATTAAAGAATAATAAATAAAAATAATAAAAGAATTTAAAATAAAAAATGAATAAAATGAAAATTGTTTGTTATTTTTCAAACTATTTTTTGTGATTTTAAATTATTTTTAATAATACATATATACAATATATATGGTGTAGTGTATTATGTGCATGTATAATACGCATATATATTATATTCATGAATTTATATTTCATTATTTTAACAAAAATACATTGTATTGAAGATTTATTTATTTACAAAATAATTAGAGGAATATAAAAGTATTTTTATTTTATTTTTACAAAATAAATATAGGTGTTAAATAAATAATTATTGTGTACAATATATATAAGTATGGTACTTTGTGCAATGAGAAGACGATTTTATTTTTAATTTATTTTGTATTTTATGAAAATCAATTTAATTTTATAACATTGTTAGTAATATATACAAGTATTAAAAATATAATATATACAATTTATGCACAATATATATATACATGTATAGGTACCTTATGGCAATACAAAACACTTAAAAAGACAATTTTTACACCATAACTTCAAAAAATATGAAACCACCCTCATTTCTAAGATAATTTAATTTAGAATCCTAGAAAGTACTTTTGGTAAAATTCAAGTTCATATGGAGTGGGAATTGATCTTTCAAGTTCTGTTTTGCGGCTTTTTATAAGTGGTATTATAGTAATTATATACACCAATTGATTTTGCACTTATTTTATCGCTTAGAAAATATTTTTATTTACAAGTTTTGTTAAGGAAATAATTTATTTGGAGGTCTTTTATTGATGAATAAAATAAGGGAATGATATGTATAGGAAATAAATAGTGAAGGATATACAAGATATATGAGGACACTATCTCTCCCTACTTTAGTCCTTGTCGATCAGGTCAATAATTGACCTCCTCTCGGGGTACGGGTCATTATGTAATTATTGCATAATTACATACTTCTTTTATTCCTTTTTCTTTTCTTCTTTATTCTTTTATTTTGGAAAAAGGTGTTTATTATACAATGTTAACTATGCATAGTGAATGCTAATTTATTGGTTTAATGTATATTTAAAGATGTTTTTACTAAAAGATTTGTCTAAAAGAAAAGAATAAAGTACGAGAATCATAGATTCATCACCCATCACGTGCCTCTAAGTTTAAATGGGTGAGCAGATTGGGCGAGCACATGTGCGCTACGTGTACTCGCCCGGTCCAGGGTGAGCACATGTGTCACCTAGTACAAGACAATATGTGCACACCATTCGTGCTTTTTTGTAGTTTAGGAAAAGCATCCTAGGCATCAATCACTATTAGCTTCTATTTGGTTGCAACTGCAGCTTTTTCTTGAGTGAGACATCAGATCAGCGCTCGAAAACTCTCTCTCTCCCTTACTTTAAGGGGTGGTATGGCTTTTCGATTGCAGTCGCGACTCTTTCGTCTGCCCCTCTTCGGGTGCGGGAGATGCAGTGCAACTCTCTTCCAATCAAATTCTTATCGTATAGCGGAGGTCTGGAAGTCTAAATGTCTAATGGTGAAGTCAGAAGGTCTTCCGAAGATGGGTGCTCTTTAGAACTGGGCACTGACTCGACCTTAGAGAAGGGGACAAAGTCGATGTGGCTCTTTGGAGGCTGGGGATTGATAAAGTCCATGTGCGTTGGGAGGGTGGTGCTATCCTGCCCTAATGACTAACTCTGCTTGGGCACGATGTCTTCTATTTCTCTCATATAGTCTGGAACCTTTTTTTATGTGATGGCATCAACTTGGTAGATGAAGCAAGGATCGGGAGACCAGTGCAATTTCGATGGAGGTATCCTATTGAGAGATTCCTTAAAAAATGAAGGATTATGTTCTAAATCTCTACAAACCAGAGGGATCAACTATTGAAGGTATTTGGTTGAGGAAAGCATGTCTTTTTGTCTCATGCATGTTGACAGTGAATTGTTGTGATTCAAACATCTTGAAATAAATGATGCTCCTTACAATGAATTTGATGATAATCACCTTGAAATAAATGATGCTCCTTACAATGAATTTGATGATAATCACCTCTCTATTTTTAAAATTCAAGGCAGTGCATTTAATAAGATGATTCTCTTACAATGCATGAACTAGATAGACAGATGGCACAACTGTATGTGTTGAAACAAGTGCCCAAAGTCGATTCATTCTACAATGAATGGAAATAAGTACACAATGAATATAAAAGGACCAATGAGGTAGTTTCATTGAATGGTTTAGAAAAATAGTGGAAAAGTTGAAGGTAGAAAATGATACTCATTAGATACCAGATTTTGATATTATGGTGTGGAGACCATTCAGCTACGCTAACAGGCACAACATGGACATAATAAATAGTTACATCTTCAAGTATTACTCAAAAAATAACACAAAGAAGGTAAATATGTTGTCCATGTGTTTGTAAAATGTAACCTACTATTGGGTTGTGATGGATGTTGTGACTAGATCAATGAGATAGTTGATATGAGCTTTCAACATTATTCATGCGTAGTTTTATTCAAGCAATCATTAGTATGATTTATTTAAAGATATTGTCTTTAAGTCAGATCTAAAGAATGGATATGTAAGCCTTAATAATAACATAATCATCCTTGGTAAAATGGAATCATTTGTGCTAGCATGTCTGATGAATCAAGTATTCTATGTACCAGACGCTGTGAGCATGGGATGGATAATTCTAATAAAGATAATTCCGTGAGGGGTGGAGCCATTGAAGATGAAGATTGTGATGATAAGAAGGTTAAGGCATATCAAGAACACATGCATTCTAGAACATGTAAAACAACTGGCAACTAAGAATGGAACCTTTTTAATTCGTTGAAATCTGTGTATATTGATGCTTAATTACTTTCATTCATGTACTTCTTTTAATTGATTCATAACTAATTATCTTCACACAATTATCTTGCTATTAATTTTATCTTGATGAATCTCCATTTCACCACCTTTATTCGTTTATTTTGCTTTTAAACCCAAGCTAAATGCATGTATATAGCATTAAATTACATAAAATAACACTTCTTGATTACAATGTAAATATTGTATAAAATACTTTATTGAAAGCTACAAAAAAATAATAAATAAAAGAAAATAAAAAGGATGAAATATAAAAGGTATTAAATGACCCTAAATCCCAAGACCTGGGCATCATGACTATGTTGACAAGGAATAAAACCCTAATTTTTATTTCTCAATAAATAGGTTTTGGGACCTATTTTGTTATTTAATATTTACATCTCAAATCAATAAACTTTGAACATGAAACTTATAGATAAAAATACTTAAAAATACAAATTTTTTTGCATCTAAAAATAATGCATAGTGTGCCCAAGACATTCAGAATAAAGATCCAAAATGAAAAGTTTCCATGCATGTATCTTCTCCATATGGACTCAAAATTCACCAAACTCACCTATATTGTTCATAAAATTAATTATATATTTAATTAAGTTGGTTTCATTTAATTTGGAGTTAAGATGGAAAAAAGTTAGGTTTTGGGCTTCTATTGTGTAATTTCTTGAATAAAATAATCATTTTATTTATTCATTATATTTTTCATATTTTACAATTTTATAATTTTTAAGTATTATTTATAATACATGAACATAATTAAAACAAACTAAATAATTAAAATTGCATTAAAATAAATAAGTGTATTATCATATATAGATGGATTATACATATATATTATATATACACATTAATTTAAATGTATAAATAACTTCAGAAAAATATAATAAAAATATATTTATGTGTATTTAAATAAGAAATAAATAAATAATATGTATATAAAATAATAAAATTTAATATAAAAAATAAAAAATAAAATACACTATATATATGTAGATATACTTATAATTGTACATACAAAAAGAAACCTACAATAAATAAACACAAAAAAATAAATGAAAATCATATTAAAATACAATATAAAATAAAAAAATGTTATTCATGTTTTATGAAAAAATAATAAAATCATTTTATATTTCTTTTCGATTTATCTAATCTTTTTTTTTTTTGTTTTGTCCTCTAGTGGTGGACGCGACCCAATCAAGGTCGATCTTCCATTGACCCTCGGTCAATTGACCCCCTTACACCCCAGGGTTGTCAGACCTCGTTGACTACCCTTGTTATTTGATGCATCCCTGTCGATTCTTTCATTTTTTGGGATGATTTCTTCATTACTGTTGACCCTCAATCGATGATTCTTCATGCCAGCTTCATCCCTCAATCTGAGGATCATAGCATCAATTATTCTTCTCGAGTTAAAGCTCCCCTGTACATATACCCCCTTCCTCCTCCATTTGAATTTGATCCCATTTCACCCTCGCAATCCCTGATTTCTCTCGTACCCCAACTTTTTGATGATAGCAAGAAGCTCGTCGAACTTGTTGGTGTGGAGGAAGATGCATGGAGGAGATGTTTCGAGCATTGCCAGTCACCACCAGGTGGAGCTCCACCCAGCTCCCCCGTCGAGCTTGAGCCCAAGTTCTTAACTTATTTCAAATAAACTTACTTTCCCATATTTAAAATTTTAGAAATAATGCATTTATTCCTTATTTGCATTAAAAATAAATACAAAATAGATAATTGTTTTGAAAAATTCCAAAAAAAACTTGCAATGTCTTTATTATTCTATTTTGCAACTATAAACCAAAAACCATTAAAAATCTCAAAAGAAAAATACTAAAAATAGAAAACCCCTGAAATATTATAAAAATAATTAAAAAATATTAAAAATTTCAAAAATACAATTTCTATTTATTTATCTTATAATATATAATATATACTAAAAATAGTTTTGGAAATTTTTGAGATATGTAGCTATTTTTAAATTCTAAAACAATCCAATCTTGCATTTTTATTCACTATTTTTATATTTTATTTCATTTAAAATACAAAAAATAGCAAACATTTTGAGAAAAATACCAAAAATAGAGAAAAAAAATGAAAAAGATAAAAATATTTTATTTTCCCCATTTTTAGTATTTATAGTTGTATTTATATATATTATAGCTTATATTATATGTAGTTATATTTACTTATCTTATTATTAATAATATTATTATTAAAAATACTAAATATTTTTAAACCCCTTACAAATAAAAAAAATTGTATTTGGGGTATTTTCTGATTTTTATATTGTATATGTATATTATGTATATCTTTTATGTATATTATATATATTACAAAGAAAATAAAATCAAAAACCAAAACCATATAAAAACATATAAAAATATAAATCTAAAATTTAAAATATATAAATTAAAAATCCAAAAAAATAAATATTAAAAAACCTACCCAAATCTAAAATCTCTACTAAAAACAAAAATATTTATTATCTTCTTAGCCAATTTTTGTGGTTTATTCATGTTCCTTCTTTGTGATTTAATCCTTATGCTTGTATACTATGCATATCATTGCGTATGGTATAATAAATTTTAACCTACTATTATTCATCGATTGAGCATTAATGTCAATTAATCATTGATTACAACACATTGATTGTGGATATCTGAGAGCCGAGAGAGCATTCGACACAACGATTGTTGGACCCGACTTGTTAGGCACTTCAGACCCTCCAAGATCGTAGGATAGGATCCATCCTCAATCATCGTGTTCGTCAAATGGCATTGTTTCCGAGGACCAATGCTTAGGATATATCTTTGTATTTATTTTTATTTAATTATTTTATTTTTTACTTTATTTGAGATAATTGTTTATCTGTCCTGGTCATTTTCTCTTCTATTTTTCTTGCGAGGGACTTCGAGGTTAAGCCGACTTCATAGGGAGTTGGAGCACCCAAGATTCGAGGAGAGTGGTCATTCTTCTATTTGTTGGCCATTTGGATAGAGCAAGAGAAAGAAGAAATTAGCATAACACATTTTCTCTTTTATTTTTGTGAGTACAGGTGGACTATGAAATTCAGGCCTATTTTACTAAGGGATTGTTTACTTGGGTGCTCACTGAGTTTTCTCACGAATTTATCCATCTTTATTTTCTTTTTCCATGATTTGTGCTTTCCACCTCATTTTTATTTATTTTATGTGAATGAGCCTCTGGCATTTTTAGGATTGCTTTTGATCAAGTAAGATAAGGTCCATACACTCTATATCTTGCATGTACATATAATTTGCATTTGGATCTAGTCAAACTCTTTGTGCTTCACGATAATAGAAATTTCTTCTTAGGATTATATCACCACGAGCATTTCATATAGATTAGGTATAAAACTTTATTCCTTACATCCCGCATGGAGAGAGTTGGGACGTTGTAAGTATTCTAACTGAGCATTCATCATCTAAGCATTGGGTGAGAATTCCATCCTAGTGTCGTATTGCATAGATTTGTCACTTTCTCCCACTAATTTTGAGCACTTAGGTTAAAATAAAATCCTAAAAATCATCAGGCGCTTGATATTAAAAATACTCAAAAAATTGAAAACCAAAATTAAAACAAGGGGACTGCTAATTAAATTTGATTCTAATTAAAAATCATAACGGACATCATTATTTGAGGTTCATAAATCCCTCATCGTATTCATGTACACTCCAGACAGAGTGAGGCATGAACCTTAAGAATTAGATCCAAAAACCCGATCTGTGACTGCCTCGATTATCACCTAGGACTGACGAAGTATTGGCACTTCTATCGTACATATGCGACTAGGGTCTTGTCGACGATGTTTCTCTCGCCTTGTGTAGAGTACACGACTTGATCTAAAGTATTGATCATGCAACTTCCTCACGGGGTTGTTTGTCTCATGTCTTACGACTAAGTACCTCACTTGTGAGGGAAGTAGTGATTTCGCCTATGGGATTCCTCTCTCCATTTCTTTGGCTGGGTAGCCCCTACGACCGATATTGAGGACCTTAAGAAGTGTAGATCACATGATACAAAGGAGGTGGAACAAGTATGGGGATACTTTCCTAGAAATACACGCTCTCCTCCAAGCCTATCCGCTTAATGAAGTATTATAATTTTTCCTGAATCACAACTCTAAAACTAAGAAGATAAAAATAGTCGAACCTTCACGACTCACATGTGTTGAGTTGGTGAACCTACTTTGATTGGTGATTGTTTTGATTTAGACTAGCTTCAAAGATCCAGTCCCACGCACTTAAACCAATTTGTCATTTCTTCTTTTTACACTTCTCTTTGTCGCTTTCTCATTACGAGTTGTATACTATTTTACACTCCTTTTTATTCTTGTTCATCTCTGTATCTTTCATCCATCATCACTCTTCTTTTTTTCCTTCAAGATGTCGACTCCAGTACAGTTTAGTCGAAACTCTGCCAACACCCACATCGATACCTTGAGTTCGATATCTCCAATAATTAGAGGAAATTCCTAGGTACCTAGTTCAGACTCTATGAATCACCCTCAGACTCCCTGCTTCTTCTACCTTCCATAGATTGGGAAAACTCTCTTCCCAAGTTCTGCTTTTTCTGTATGGAGATTGATTTCACTCCCTACACTTCTCTAGCATTAATAAAATTTTGAATTGACCCTAATTCTGAATTATTCTCTACATATGGTCATGTAGACTAGTCGGGGCATTTTCCCAATTACAGATCTAGACCTAGATCTGGAGCTCGAGCTTTCATAGTCCGATTCAGAGATGGGTCCATCTAGCAGAGGAAAGGGATCGTAGCTTTCAAGCACCAATCATAATATTGAGCAAGGCACAAATTAGAATGAGGTGAACAACCAGCTCTTGGCCTTCATTTAGGCCATTCAGCAGCAGTTGACAGACCAAACACTTACCTAGGTCACTTTCCAAGAAATGTTGAATGACCTGAGGAGAAGGTCAGAAGAGAGAGGAGGAAACCCAGGAGGAGGATTTGATGATAATCATGGAGATGATGAGGACAATCATTCTGTAGATGGACCTCGCAAAGGCGAGTGAGAAGTAAGGAGAGGTTGACCCAAGCCAACCTTGAAGCACACATGCAACCCTGGGGACAGGCTCATCACTGATTGGATCCAGATTCTGTTGATCCACATACATTTTGAACTAAAGCAACAGCTTCTCTCCCTTTTCCCAGCTTCCACGAGAATTCAAATAAGGAACCCTACATCCATCTACATCAATTTGGATGCATCTGTAGTACTACTCACTACATCAACATCCAGTTGAGTGTAGTTAAGATGACTGCATTTCCTTTCAGCATTCAAGGCAAGGCACTGCATTGGATCAATCATTTGGGAAAGGTGATGATGACTTGGGATGATATGAAGTCCTTATTCCTGCATAAGTACTGTACTATCGGCTATCTCAATCTCATGTGGTCCAAGATAGCCACCATCTCCCAAAGAACCCAAGAATCCTTTTATGAGACTTGGGAGAGGTTTAGTGATTTGATTCAGAAGTGCACCCACTATGATGTACCGAAGATCAGCTTGGTCTAGCATTTCTTTGGAGGCCTTATAGAGAACAACCAACATCTGGTTGATGTTGTTCTCACTTCAATAAGGACGAGGATGCAATATGGAAGATATTCAAGGATTTGGCAGAAGGAGAGGCCATACTTTCCTCCTCTCATTCCTTTCTGATTCAGCCATCACCTCAGATCCTCCATAAGAATGTTAACATGGCAGATACTCGTGAAGTGGACAAGTGTGATAACTCTGACCTCAGCATCATCGAGAGTTACCTGTCCAAAGTGAACATTATTGAGAAGAGGTCGCAGGACCTAGAGAATCTTGTTGGGATCGAGTAGAGAATGAAGGGCATGGACAAGCTCGACATCATCACTAAGCAGCTGGAGCTGTTGGTGAACACCATCAATGCCTGCAACGTAGTGACAACCACCCTTGAGCCTCCAGGTGAGTAGAAGGAGCAGATCGTGCCACAATTGCCTCAGCTGAGTCCCAACTAACCTCTAGTCTAGCACATATACTATGTGCAAGTGCTTGAGCAACCCAGGCACAAACACATATGGTTTTCTACCAGCCACCTGAGTTCCAACTATAGTACCTCGAGCGATGTTCCTCAACTCATCCACTCATTCAAGAGGTGAATGGAATTTGGATAAATGACCATTAGCTGACCCATCCTCAGGGACAACCACAGGGTCAAAACCAAGCCAACTGTCCATATCACAAGCAACAAGGAGGGTGGACATACCAGCCCAACCCAGCACATTACTAGTAACCTCCGTAGCAAGGATATACATGGAGGAAGAACTACCAACAGCAGTCCGGATACCGTTGACAATAGTATCATCAGCCAACTGCTCATTACCATCATTAGTACACCTCTACACATTACCAGCAGTATCACTCTCTTCCTCCTCCGCCTCCTCAGTTTTCATACGATTACCAGCAACATCCTCCTTCCTACCATCAGAGTCAGAGCCTACACCAGGATGAATGTTCTGAGGTTGCACCAGTCAACCCTGCATTAGATTGTTTATCCCAACTCATCAAGAATATGGTTGAGATAAACCAGAAGATAGATGACCTGATGGCCACAAAGCCTACCACTCCACCCCAGATCGAGGCAAACGCGAGGAATTTCCATCGCAAGGAATAGGTAGTTTTATTACTCTATCTGATTCAGTTAGAAATGATATAGCTTTTATCAAATTCTATTACTCTCAAGAGCAGTAGGACACTCCGATCGTCTGCAATAGTGAAGGGAAAGAGAAAAGCATTGGAAGGCGAGCCTTCAGTTATTCCAACTGATGGGGACAGAGATTTTTTGGATGATGCAGCACCACCTACACCAAAAATAAAAAAATAAAGAAAATGCAAAAATACAAAAAAAATAACAGCTAAGGTGAAGTCGTGACAATGATGGATGGAGAAGCTACCTTCAGCAACCGAACTAGCACCAGCCGAAGGAGCCAAGATTGCGAATTTTTTTGGTCCACATGTTGTTGATGATTTCCATCTACCTACAAATCATGATATGAACACAACTTTGCAGAATAAATTTTATTCTAATGTATATTCCATTTCCTCGAGCAATTAAAGGAAAATAGCAAAAATTTGAAAAATGCTTTGTCTGATCTTGAAATTGTGAAAATTTTGCAAAATATCATTCTTGAAATGTTGTCACTGAAAGTCATGGAGTATATGTTGGCCGTGAAAAGAGGACTTAAAGAGGCATGTACAACAAAGTATACAAGCAAAAGAAAGAGATAGAGAAAACCAGAGATGCATGTTCTAACCATGTCCACTATCAACGCCATCAGCAACCTACCAAACAAAAAGAAAAACAAGGGAGCCCCACTCATTAGATGCCAAATTTTCAACCAGGAGTTCGAGTGCACATTGCTCGATAGTGGATCGTCGATTAATTTATTGTCTTCTTCCTTGCTCAAGGAGTTTCGAATAGGGCCGCTCAAGCCCACAAAGATGAATCTGCAGTTTGCAGATAGATCCGTCAAGCATCCCAGGGTCATATTGGAGGAAGTGATCGTCATTGTTCAAGGGTTGCAATCATTAGCCAAGATATGGATACCTCTATACCTCTACTCCATACTCTGGTCATCTTAGATTGGCCACTCCTTCAAATCGTTGAGACAATGGTAGATTATGGCACTAGAGAGATCACATTCCACTACAGCAATGACAAAGTACTTATAAAGACGATCCCTGAAACAAAACCAGCAGAAGCAGAATCTGAAATGAGAGAGATCGAACCACATGGGAAAGAAGACTGTGATTTTTTGGTCGAAATCAGAGACACAAATTTATTCATGGGTCATATTGAAACACATGTATTTCTATCCACAAAGGAAGACCTGGATCGCATAATCGAATTCATAGATGTCTTTGACAATGAAATATTTGTTGGTGGATTTGCTGAGATAATTGAACAACCATCCCCGTCTAAGCAGGGTGAATTTATTGTAGATATGTGTGATATTCTGAGTTCAGAATCTGAATGCCAAGTAGTGGACAATAGATAATCAAAAGAGTCGACACATGTCACAGTTGCTAAGGTCACCACCAAGCCAAATCCTTCTCTCATAGAGCTTAAGCCTCTTCCCTCCAACATGAAATACACCTTTCTTACTGGAGAACCAGAAATGCATCCAGTCATTATCAATTCTCATCTGACCAAGAAACAAGAATCTCGTCCTCTTAAGGTTCTTGAAAGAAATTTCAAGGCAATAGATTGGAATAGCACGAATCTCCACGAGATAAATCCTTCACTCCACTTACATCACATCAATTTAGAAAAAGAACGCAAACCATCCTGGGAGTTTTAGTGTAGATTGAACCCAACCTATGCGAGGTGGTCATGAAAGAAATTAGCAAGTGGTGTGATGCAAGATTTATCTATCCCATCTCTGATAGCAAATGGTTGAGCCCCCTGCATGTAGTGCCTAAAAAATTCGAGATCGCCATAGTCATCAATGATAAAGGAAAGGAGATTCCAACACGAGTGCCTACTTCATGGCACGTCTATGTGGACTACATACAACTAAATCTTGCAACCAAGAATGACCATTTTCCATTGCCTTTCATCGACTAGATAATCGAAAGACTGACCATGAAGGCATACTTTTGCTTCTTGAAAGGGTAGTTATGGTATAACCAAGGCACCATCTCTCTAGAAGATTAGGAGAAGACTACATTCACTTTTCCATTCAAGATTTACGCCTTCAAAAGGATGCCTTTTGGATTGTGCAATGCACCTGCTACATTCCAAAGATGCATGTTGGCGGTATTTGCTAATATGGTAGGTAGGTTTCTCGAAGTTTTTATGGATGACTTCTTAGTCTACAGTTATGGCTTTGATCAATGTCTAGGTTATTTAGACTGAGTTTTGAAAAGATACTACGTGGTGGACCTTGTGCTTTCATGAGAGAAGAGTCACTTCATGGTGATTGGGGGAATCGTACTGGGTCATGTCATATCCAAGCGTGGTATGGAGGTTGACCCAGCCAAATTTCGAAACTTGAGCCACCAACAAATATCAAGAAAGTTAGGTCATTCTTAGGGCATGTGGGCTTCTACCGTAGATTTATAAAAGACTTCAGCAAGATTGCTCGATAGTTGACTGTGTTACTTGGTAAGGAGGCCAATTTTTGTGGTCGAAGACCGGGTCCTCCAATCCTTCAATATGTTGAAGGATTTTATCACACAGGATCTTGTCCTCCAGCCACCTAATTGGTCTCTACCCTTTGAGAGCATGACGGATTCCTTGGATTTCACAATTGGTGTTGTGCTTGGATAAAGATGAGATGGGATGTCATTTGTAATTCATTATGCTTGCAGAACATTAGATGAGGCTCAAAAGTATACACTGACAGAGAAAGAGCTGCTAGTTGTAGTGTTTGCATTAGAGAAGTTCATATTGCACTTACTCATATTCAAGGTGATTATTTATACAGACCAATCTACCATCAAATACCTGCAGAGCAAGAAAGATGCCAAGCCTTATCTGATTCGATGGATTCTTTTAGTCTAGGAATTTGACTAGGAAATTTGTAATAAACCTAACATAAAAAATATAATGGCAGATGATCTTTACAGAATAGTTGAGGTTGAAACTCTTGAGAAAAACTACATTCCCATTACAGAAACTTTTCCAAATGAGGCAATTCTATATATATTGCCTCCCTTCGCTAGTATGCAGACATCATGAATTATCTTGTCTCCAAGAATACTTGGTTGGACTGGACGAAGATCAAAGTTGACAAATTCTTGACTGACATTCATTTCTACCAGCGGGAGGATTCACATCTATTCCGAACGAGAGAGGATTGCATCTAGAGGATATGTATACCTCAGGAGGAGATCAAAGGTGTCCTAAACCACTAGCACAAACTTGAAGCTAGTGGACACCATTCTGGAAAGAGGATGGCAATGAAAGTACTCCAATGTGGCCTTTGGTGGCCAACTTTATTCAAGGATGCAGATGTCTACGTAAAGAAATGTACTGATTGTTAGAGAATGGCCGGAAATATCAGTATGAGAGACACAATGCTTGTAAAATATATTCATATTCTTTATGTCTTCGATGCATGGGGCATTTTCTCTATGGGCCCAATCCCAAATAGCCAAGGCTTTGAATACATCATGTTGGTCGTCGATTATGTAAGTAGATGGGTGGAGGAATTCCCCACTTGTACCGCAGACATACGCACAGTCTGTCGATTTTTGAAAGACAACTTACGATTTGGGATTCTAAAGGTTCTCATATTTCATGTGGGGAGCCACTTCATCAACAAAAGGGCCAAGAAATTGACAAAATAATACAACATAGATTATCATATTGTAGCATCATACCACCCTCAATCCATTGGCTTAGTTGAATGCTCAAACAGGGTGATCAAGACTATCCTGCAGAAGCTTGTATGACCATACAGAAAGAATTGGTCACAGTTGCTTGATTCAGTTCTCTGGGCCTACATCTTAGTGTACAAGTCTCCTCTTGGCATGTCTCCCTACCGCCTTGTATATGGCAAGCCATGTCACCTGCCTATGGAGTTGATTCGCAAATCCTTATGGGCATTAAATATGTGCAACTTGGATTCTGAGAAGGCAGGAAAAAACAGGAAAGTTGATTTGAACTGTTTCCTAGAGTTCCAAGACTACACATATGACAACAGCCTTATGTACAAGGAGAAAGTCAAGAAACGGCACGATAAACACACAAAAGGAAGGCTTTCATGTCTAGACATGAGGTGTGGTTGTTCGATGAGAAATTGAAGATTTTTCCAGACAAACTGAAAAGCAAATGGAGCGAGCCATGTGAAGATCGTGCGTGACAAAAAGTTTATTGATATTTAAATTGTCACATGACACACAACCTTTTATAGTCAATGGATAGCTGATGAAGTCGTATCTAGAGCATAATACATTCATGTCTATTGTCAATTCAATCTAAGTTGTATTTCAAGATGAGCTCACAGAGTCAGAATGATCAAATATGGGCTTAAAATCACAAAAAAAATCTTCTTTTCTTCTTTTCCTTTTCTAGTTCTTACGAAAAGGTGTTCATCCCTTTCATCTCTGTTATACTTAGGAAGTCTTTATCCTAAGTATAGGGGCATGAGCACCTAGAGTTGTTCATTATGTGATCCCTCGCCTATCTCCTCAACTCTTGATATTATGTCTATACTTAGGGATATTTTACACTAAGTATGGGGGGAGACATGTCGAGCCGATGATTTCGTACATTCCCACCCTTGGTCCTCCATGCCTTGTGTACAGTCTGCTTTTTTTAAGATTATTTCATCCTAAGTATAAGGGTAACGATCAATTTTGTATTCTTTGATTTTTTTAGTCGTTGCAGTGTAGATTTTTCTATACTTAGTACGAGTTATATCTTCTTTTTTCTGATCTATGATGAGATAGCTTAATCTAAGTACATGGGATCATATATACACAGTATATACTTTATCCATAATTCATGCTTTTGTATTTTCAATAATATGGCTAATTAATAAAACACAAAATAATTCTTTGTAAATACAAGATATAAGTTTGGCTTAAAATTTTTGTGAAATGTTTTGAAAAATAGTTGAAAATGTCTTGAAAAATATTTTGAAAACTATTTAGAAAACTTGTGCAAAATGCTTTCAAACCTTTGTAAAATCTTTTGTTTGTAAAATTTCCTTTTATTTGTGTAAATAATTTTTTTTGAAAATCGATTTGCAAATGATTTGAAAATGGTTGCAAAATCTTGTGAAAAAGGTCTATATATACTAATGTGGAAAATATTTACAAAATGATTTTCAAAGTTTGTAAATGTTTGTAAAATATTTATCAAAATATTTTTAAAAAATGTTTTTCAAAATGTTTGCTTAAATATTTTTAGAACTTTGTGTAAATAATAGTTCAAATAAAATCCTTACAAAAAAGTGTGTAAAATATGTATACTCAAATCCTGTAAATAATCACTACACTTTTAACTTGTAAATCCCTTGTGAAAAATACACCTCAATTCTTGTAAGTATATAAGCATCCCCGTGTAAATATTTCTACATATTTCTTTCATTGACCTATGTTCAGAAACCCCTAAAAAATTCAAAATCCAAAAACATTTGCAAAATCTTTTCAAAAACCTGCATAAAAAGTTGCAAAAATGTTTTCCAAAAATCCATAAAAAATCAAATATAAATGACTTCACAAAAAGATTTCTATTTCTATATATATAACATCTACATTTTTCAGAATGATGAAAACAATTGAACAAGTCTAAATTAAAGTCTGGAAATTGGAGCTTGGTAGAGATCTTAATGCACTTAATTTCAAAGGGGCCCATTAAGGACTGAATTTGGATACTTCAGGTAACCTTGATTTAATTCTTTATGTTCGATGACATTATGTTCATGAGTCTATGCGTTGTGTATAAATAGAAGCTTTCATATCATTCGTAAGACTCTTGAGATAGTAGCTTGACTATAGACCTTGCACTTAACATTTAGATCAACTCAGATGGGTTATTGAAAACTCTTGGAGTCTAAGTCAGGACAATGCCATGCCTCTTAGTCAAGGGTGGCTTAGGACTCATTCTTGGGGATTGCCGAAACCAGATTTCTAACTCACATCTTTTGATAGCATGATATCTAAACAATGGAGAGTGGATTGAGACAATGCTTTGGATGAGTAATCGTCTGCAGACGTAACTTTTTCCAAGGCCCCAAAAAATAGGCAGACTAAAAGTGTTACATTTGTTGAGGCACAAGCAAGAATGCATAGCAATGTAAAGTCAAAGAAAAATACAAAAATGAATCCTATACGAAAAAACCCACAAAAATATGAGATTTAGAAAAAGCATGCTTCTTGTTGAAGACTCGGTTACAACAATCGTACTTCACAAGGAAATGAAGACTACACCGGTCCATTCCAGATTTTTTTCCCATTCTACTGGATTATCCCCCTGTTCAGTTATAAAGATCAGTGGTACCTGACCTTAGAAGGAAATATATGTCTCCACGAGGACGAGCTACCAGGAGAGCATATTCTTTTATAGTTCAATGATTTGTATGGGAAGAGCTAAAAAATTCACATACGTGGATCTTTCATTTCAAAGTAGCAAAAGTATGTGATCGAGAGGATGGGTCTGACTTGACTGTGAATAGAGATAGATGATAGGATTATGGAACATAAGGGTTGTTATGACACACTTTTTAACCTTGATGAGGTTCTGAACAAACTAATAATCCAAAGGTTTTAACTAAGCTCTGAACTTTGATTTCAATAAGACAAGTTTAAATGTCAGAAATCATTCCAAGTTCTTTCATTTTCTTTCATTTATGTTTTTCTCTACACTTATAGGCATATGTGTTTGCTAGGGACTAGCAAAGACAAGTATATAGGGTGATGAATCTCCATTTTATCACCTTTATTCTTTCATTTTGGCCATTAAACCCTGCCTAAATGCATGTATATAACATTAAACTGCATAAAATAATAATTCTTATTTACACTATAAATATTGTATAAAATACTATATTTAAAGCTAAAATAAATGAATAAAGAAAAGAGAAGAAAAAGAATGAAATGTCAAAGGTATTGAATGACCCTAAACTCTGAGACCTAGGCATCATGATGACTAGGTTGACAAGGAATAATGCAGGAGGAGATAAGGGCCAAAAATAACTAATGACACACTAATTTTTATTTCTCAATAAATATATTTTGGGACCTATTTTGTTCTTTATTATTTGACCCTCAAAATCAATAAACTTTGAACATAAAACATAAATAAAAATACATAGAAAAATACAAAAAATATTGCATCTAAAAATAATGCATGTTGTACCCTAGACATTAAGAATAAAAGGCCAAAATGAAAATTTTCCATACTTTTATCTTCTCCATATGAATTCAAAATTCACCAGACTCACCTTTTTTATTCATAAAATTTAATTATCTATTTAATGAAGTTGATTTCAATTATTTTGAGTTAAGATGCAAAAGTTAGGTTTTGAGCCATTGTTGTGCAATTTACCTGAATAAAATAATCATTTTATTTAATTTATATTTTTCATATTTTTATAATTTTATAATTTTTAAATATTATGTATAATACATGTAATTAATTAAAATAAAATAAAACAATTAAATTTGTATTAAAATAAATAATTGTATTTTCATATATAGATGAAGTACACATATATATACATATATACTATATATACATATTTATTTAAGTGTACAAATAACTTTATAAAATTACAATAAAAAATATTTATGTGTATTTAAATAATCTATAAATATATAAAAATATGTACAAAAAATAATAAATATTAAAAATGAAAATAAAATTAAAATACACTATGTATAGGTAAATATACTTATAGCTATCCATATAAAAAGTAACCTATAATAAATAAACTTGAAAAAATAATAAAAATTGTATTAAAATACTACATAAAATAGTAAATATTTTTCATGTTTTACGAAAAATAATAAAATCATTTTCTATTTATATTTTATTTATTTAATCTTTTATTTTTTTTGTTTTGTCCTCTAGCGGAGGTCGTGGTCCAATCAGGGTCGGTATTCCATTGACCCTCGGTCAACTGACCCCCCCTGCATCCTAAGATTGTCATACCTCATTGATTGTCTGTGTTCCTCAATTTATCCATGCTAATTCTTTCAATTTTTGGGAAGATTCATTCGTAACTTTTGAGCCTTGATTGAGGATCTTTCGTGCCAGTTTCATCCCTCGGTCCGAGGATCATTGCATCGATTGTTCTTCCCGAGCCATACAACATGTTATTCACAAACATCTTGTGATGGTAATCATTCCTCTAGTTAAAGGGATAGAATTTTGGGAAGAGCCTCTATGAAAGAGTGGTTTCAAGCAATATGGAAACTATGTCGAAATAAGTACCTCACAATGCACCATGGTTTGGTTTCTTTGAATCTTAAAAGACAACTGGTTCAAGAGATTATGTCATAGAGCTCCCATCGAGCTTCGGGCTCAAATAAAGTTCCTCGAACTACATCCCAATGAAATTGTTTGTGCAATTGGGAATGCTTGACATGATTCTTGCATATTCCCCTTCCAGATTATCTTATGGAAAATCCCTTGAATAAGTGATAGCTAGCAATCATGGAGAGGTGTCTAACGTCTGAACCTTGGAGGGTCTGTAGTGCCCCAAAAGTCAGATCCAGCCATCTTGGAATCGACCACTCTTTTGGCTCTCGACACGTCAACAATCAGCTAGATCAATAATCAACCCACAATGTATGATAAATCAATGAAAATTTAGCAGGGTAAAATTTATTATATCGCGTAAATAAATGTGAGTAGCAAGAAAGTGCAGGGGTCGAACCACAAAGAGAAAATATGAGGATAGGACATAAATATTATCTAAAAATAAATAACTACTTTGTATGTTTTAGCTTTTCAGATTTTTTTGTGTATATTAATTATTTTTAATTTTCATGTATTTTTATGTTTTATATTTTTTAACATTTTTAATTTTTAATTTTCTTAGAGTTTTTTAAAATTTTAGTTTCTTATTATTTATAAAGATATAATATGTATATATATAAATAAATATATAATACATAATATATAATATATAAAAATATGTCAAATTATAAATAGGAACAATCTTTTATATTTTTAAAGGTTTTAAATATATAAATAGGTATATATCAATTATTATTACTATAAGTATATATAGTACAAGTAGTACAAATAGTCTGTATAGGGTTTTATATTTATAAGTATAATTATATATACTCAAAAATTACAAAATAAATATTTTTGTGTTTTTATACTTTTCATCTATTTTTGTGAACTTTTATATAGTTTTTTACTAAATTTTATATATTTTAAAATTCTGAAATATGTCAAAATAGGGAGTATAATAATAGATTAAATGTTTTAGAGTTTTTAATATACAAAAAAATGTCAAAATTGACCAGACTAATTTTAATATATGTTCTATAATATAAAGAAAATATACAATAAAAACTATTTATTGGATTTTATGGAATTCTTGCACATTTTACAGAGTTAGTATGGTTTTTAAATTTTTAAGGTTTTTCGTTTATATTTTTTGATTTTTTGACTGTAGTTATATTATATATTAATATAATATATACATATATATATATATATATTCTGTAATTTTTAAAGAAGGCTTCACATTTTTGTATATTTATATCTAAATAAGTAATAAATAGCTCCTATTCTATTTTTAATAAATGGAAAAATGTAAGTAAATGCTAAATAAAAATCAGGGCATGAACAATCAACGTATCATGCATTTATTACTATTTTCCCAAATTTATAAGGCACTTGAGATATTTTATAAAAAATAAAAGACAAAATAATTTACAGGCCTAGTAGGGGAATTTATGCAATTAAAATAAAGTATGAGGGTAACAGTATTTTACAATTTTCTAGGACCAAATATAGATAAAGGAACCTAGTAGGGTATCCTTGCAATTTTCTCACCTCATTGGGCCCCCAGATGAGGTGAGTCAGCACGATACCTAAGTGAAATATTCAAAATGTTCCTGAGGGTTCGTGTACTTTTTACATCACTTTTTAAACTTAACCTAATATTTACAAGACTAAAGAGAAATTACAAAAAATGAAGGGGTTACTTATACATTTACCCCTTTACAGTACCTCATTGAGCGGTGGAGCTACTTTCATCTGATTGTTTGTGTAGCCGAGATGTGATACCAGTTCGCCAAATATCGAGCGAGACAGATTAGATCTAGGCTTAGTCATCAATCCAACGATTCTTGAGGGTTCAGTCTGTGCATTATTTTTTAGTGAAATTAATTTTTGTATTTTTCTGTGTATTTTATGTACAACTTTCATGTTGAGAGTTTCTTTATTTGAGGCATAGATAATAAAGAATAAAATAGGGCCAAAATAGATTTGTTGATGAATAAAAATTAGGGTTTTAGTAGTACTTTTTGTACAACTAGTCTACCCAATCTCTCCCTACTTTATTCCTTGTCGATCAAATCATTATGATGATTGGGTCTCGGGGTCTAGGGTCACTCAGTATATTTCATACTTCATTCTTTTTCTTTTCTTTCCTTTATTCTTTTATTTAGGGATTAAATTCATGTATTTATACTGTGTATACAGATCAAAAAATGATTGCTATTTTTTATAAATTAATGTTATATACATGTATTTAGCTAGGGATTTAAGGCCAAAATGAAAGAATAAAGTTGATTTATACAATGTAGTTTTGATAAGCAGTCGCGTACACGGGCAGCTAGTAGTTCTGATTCTATCTCTGTGTGCTCTGATATGGTAGAGATTGTTGTTGAAGAGGTTGGCGTTGGACAAGCCTTCCACTTGAAGGTTGGTGGTATGGCCTTATGGCCGACGACTAGCTCTGATGGTGTCCGACTGGATGGTTAAGTTGTGCATCGTTGTTCCATGTGCCATTAACCTCTTGGATATGTGGCAGTGGTGCAAAATATGTATCATAAGAAGGGGGATGGAGCTCGTACACAACAAGCAGCTGATATTGTGATGATGGTAGTCTACTCAGGAGCATGCACGTAATATATGTGATGGACTTGAGGTTTCCCTGAACTCAGCTGAGGAGGTTGTGGTGATTGCAGCTCCTTCGGCTCAGCGAGAGTTGTGGCTAGATGACTTGCAGATACGACATTGATGGTACAGACTAGTAGCTCCAACTACTTGAAAATTTGATCCAGCTTGTCCTGATGTTGGGTCCTCTGTTCGATAACGGACAACTTCTCTAGGTCTTGTGATCTCTTCTCAATGATATCAACTTTGGACAGGTGGCTCTCGATAATGTTGAGGTTGGAGCTTTCGTCCATGTCCTGCTCGTGGGATGCCACCATATTACCAAGATTTTGGTGGATCTAGGGCAATATCTGATAAACACGGGATAAAGACAAAGAGGCCTATCCTTCGACTATTTCTTCAAAAATCTACTAGACAATGCCTTTGTCCTTATTGAAATGCGAGTCACTGGGCAGCATCCATGAGCCTCTGAATTTTTGGAGTAAGGCCCCCAAAGAAATGTTGGACCAGGTTGGTCCGAGGAATGTCATGATGGAGGCACTTATCCTGCAAATTTCTGAACATCTTCTAGGCTTCATGAATGGACTCGTACGGTCCCTAGGAGAAGTTGTTGATCCTCGCTCACATCTAGTTGAGACAACCTAATATATTGTATTCCTGGAGGAATGTATACTTATGTTCCTCCCTGGTTGTCATGACCTTCCCCAAGTGATTAATCCAGTTAAAAGCCTTTTTCCTAAAGGTTGAAGGAGAATGCGGTCATCTTGACTACTTTAATGGGATGTTAGGGTAGTGAGCGGTGCAACATATATAAGACAATTATTGGACATGGATGTAGGGATCTTCATTGGTATTCTCATGTAAGGAGGGAAGAAGAGCCGAGAATCAGAGCTTCAACTCAAAATGTTCATAGACTATAGGGATTTGTATCCACTATGTCATCTGGTCGGCGCTAAGATTGTTCGTCTCTTTGAGAGTAGACTTGGGAGCCTCACTCCTTATCTCATCTCTTGGCCCTCCACGACATCCATATCCTTGTTCATCATCACTTCCTCCTGCTCTATTCTCTCTCTCCTCATGTCATTCAGCATTTCTTGAAGATGATCTGGGCAAGTGCCTAATCTGTCAGCTACTACTTGATAGAATGTATAGAGGCGAGCAATTGAGCATTCACTACATTCTGATTTGGGTGTCCCTGATCTAGTTGATTCGGTCTCTTCCCTTTTCTCTGAGGATCCATTTCTGATTCAGACTCAGAAGAATGTATCTGAACGGGGTCCAGTGTTGGATCTTGATCTACGCCATAAAATATGTATTGATTAGACTGGAAAACTAGGGCACCATATGCAAAAATTGATCTGGAAGTAAGGTTAATTCCATATGTGTGTGAATGGATCATTTGATATGATTGAAATCGATCTCCATCCACAAGAGGAGAATGGTGGGACAAGAGTAATTTCGATTTATTTGAATAGAGGAAGAAGTCGAGGAGTGGAGATAGATTCACAAAGTATGAATCAAGTTCTCGGGAATCATCTTGAATTATTGAAAATGTTGAGGTCATGCAATCGATCTGGGTGTCGGGGGGTCCCGACTAAAGCATCCATGAGACGATATCTTGGATAGAAGTAAATTAGATGAGGAACGGAATATGATGATGAACAATAGATGGGGTGAAGAAGGATATAGCAGAAGGTTCAAAATGAGAGGGGCAAGAAGAAATGAAATATATAAAATGAAAAAGGGTGCAAGTGCACAAGGCTGGATCTTTAACCTAAATTATAATTCAAACAAACACCAAACAAAATGGGTTCACCAACTCAACATGATAGAAGTCATAAGAGTTCGACTATTTTTATCTTTTCTAGTTTAGTTTTGTTTTTTAGGAAAATCTTATAACATGTCCTCAGTGGGCTAGCCCTGTAGGAAAGTGAGTACTGCCAGAAAAGTATCCTATACTTTCCACTTCCTTTGTAACATGCAGTCTGCACTTTTCAAGAGAATCCCTACTATTGGGTCCAGATCCACTACTCAGCCAATGAATATAGGAGGAAGCCAATAGGAGAAATCAATACTTCTACCTGACGGGGTACTTGGATGGGAAACAATGAGACGGACACACCCGTGAGGGTGTGGCCTAAGCTCAATACTTCGTACCAGGTCGGATGTTCTACACAAAGCGAGAACACCATTGTCAACAAGGCCCTACTCCCCCAGGTATTATAGAAGCACCAATACTTTGTGAATCCGATCAATAACAAGGCAATATTCAGGCTAGGTTTTTTGCCCTAATCCTTATAGGTCATGCCTTACTCAGCATGGATTGTACTTAAAAATAATGAGGGATTTATGAACCCCAAACAATGATGCCTATTACGAATTTAATTTTGGTTAAAGTTTATTAAACACCTTGTTTTAATTTTTATTTTCATTTTTTGGGTACTTTTCAAGAATATTCGCCTGACGATTTTTTATATTTTCTTGAAATCAAAACTGGGAGAGAAGACAGGAAAGTGGTGCAAGCAGATACTAGGATGGAAATCTCACCTTAGTATCTAATGACGCATGCTAAGTAAGAGGACTTATAGTGTTTCCCAGCTCTCCCCATGTGGGTTGCAAGACAAGGAATGTAAATTATACTCCATGCAAATGCAAGGTCAATAAAATTGCCCTATGCAGGAATTGTTATTATCGTGAAAAAACATATTGATTTTGATCAAGATTCAAACATAAAGACTCTAAGTGCATGCAGATATTAGATGTTTGGAACTAAATTACTCGACCAAGCAAGTCCTAAAAATGTAAGAGCTCGATCACATAAAACAAAGAAAAGAAAGGCAAAAAAGTCGAAATGTGTAAAACTAATAAAAAAAGTGGAAATATTGAGAATAAAAGGAAAGGATATAATGCTATAAAAATGCACAAAAACCAATGAGACCTCCAGGTGAACAATCACCTGATCAATGGACCTCGGAGAATGTCAATGTCCAAATGTACATGAGTTATTATAAATTAATTATGGAAAATAAAATGGTCTCTCTTTCTCAGAAATAAAAGAAAAACTATACTAAAGTTGTATGCTTCGGACTCTCTCTCTCTTTCTCTCTCTCTCTTTTCCTTGCTCTCTCCAATTGACTCGTGAAGGAGCCATTCTCCTCGTGGATCGGATGCACCGGCTTCCTAGAAAGACGCCTTCACCATGTGGTCCCTCGCAAATAATTCAACATAAGAGATGGTCATACAGATATAAATAATTGTTAAAGAAATAAAATATAGAAAATAAAAATGTCTAATATATGCAAAAATCATATCGTATGTTCCTCCCGGCAATAGTGCCATTTGATATCTAGCAATCATAGAGAGGTGCCTAACGCCCGGTCTTGGAGGGGTCTGTAGTACTCGACAAGTCAAGTCCAACAATCGTTGTATCGGTTGCTCTCTCGGCTCTCGACATGTCAACAATCAGCTAGATCAACAATCAACCCATAATGTATAATAAATCAATGAAAATTACATGGTCAAATTTGTTATACCCTATAAATAAATGTGTATAGCAAGCAAGTGCATGGGTCGAACCGCTGAGAGCAAATACGTTGATAGGGTATAATTATTGCCTAAAAATAACAATAATTTTTTTTTTTTTATTTTCTTAGATTTTTGTGTATTTTTAATTAATTTTTATATATTTTTATTTTATATTTTTAAAATTTTAACTTTATTTTCCTTTCTAAATTTTATAAATTTTTAGTTTCTTTTTTAAAGATATAATATGTGTGTATATATACATTAATCACCATATAATAAACAATACATATAAAATCTATAATATATATGTTAAATTATAAATTGAAACAGTCCCTTTTATTTTTTAAAAGGTTTTAAATATATATTTATAAATGATAATTATTATAAGTATATATAGTATAATTAGTATAAATAGTCTAAATAGGGTTTTATATTTATAAATATAACTATATATAACTCAAATTTTGCACAAAAAAATGTTTTATTTTTTATTTTTTCTTATTTGAATAATTTTGTATTTTTTTTTGCTAATTTTTAGGTATTTTAAAAGTTTGAAATATGACAAAAAGGAGTATAATAATAGGCTAAATGTTTTAGGGTTTTTAAAAATAGAAATAAGGTCAAAAGTTTCCAAAATTAATTTTAGTGTAGGATATATAATATAAAGAAAAATAAACAACAAAAAAAATTTTGGATATTATGGAATTTTTGCAAATTTTTATAAGGTTAGGAGTTTTTTTAAATTTTAGAGTTTTTTCTTCTTTTTTTATTTTTGGTCTAGGTTTATATTATATAGTAATCTATAATATATAATTTTTGTAATTTTTAAAGAAGATTTTATAATTTTTATATCTAGATAGGGAATAAATATCTCTTATTTTATTTTTAATAAATGAAATTTTGAAAGTAAATGCTAAATAAAAATCATGACGTGAACAATCAACATATCATGCATTTACTACATTTTTCTTAAATTTATAAGGCAATGAACTATTTTATAAAAATAAAAAGAGATGCAATAATTTACGAGCATGGTAGAGGAATTAATGCTTAAAAATTAAGTCTAAGGGGCCTTGTGAAAAATACTCAAAAGTTTAACACTATTTTACAATTTTCCAAGACCATATATAAATAAAGGAACTCGGTAGGGTATCCTTGCAATCTGCCCACCTCACGTGGGCTTCCACGTGAGGTGAGATGGCACATGACCTAAGTGCAATATCCAAATGTTCTTGGGGGTCCATGTAATTTTTACAAGACTTTTAAACTTAACTTAATATTTATCAGACAAGAGAAAATGCAAAAAATGGAGGGGTTACTTATATATTTACCCCTTTACGACGCTTCATTGGGTGGTGAAGCTGCTTCCACATGGTTATTTGTACAGTCGAGATGCAATATAGGTTCGCAAAATATCGAGCGATTTAGATTAGATCGTGACTCACTCCTCAATCCAATTATTCTCAAGGGTTTAGGAAGAAAACCTCAAGAACTCGACTTTGGCGAGCTTCGGTCTGTGATTCCACACACCTCCAACCTTCTTAGTCGCTCATGACCGACTCTTTAGCTTCTTGGGGCCTAGTCGTGCTTGTGGGTGGATCAAAGAGTTTCAGGCCCCAACGATGGGATCTTGAAGAGATCTAGGTCTTGGAGCTTTATCTTGAGTTGTTCTTACTCTCTATGTGGGTTGTTGTAGCCCAGAACCTGCATAAAAAATGATAAGGGGACTGAGGACTATTTCCTCGTCCCACTACTGATGATGGGTAGCACATAAATGAAGGGGATGATGAGGTCCAGTGAAGGTGGAGGAGGAGGACATCGGTTGGACTTGATTTGTGCATGATCAAGGTGGAAAATAGAGGGCTAGAGAACATGCTAAGGAATGAAGGTGGGGTGGAGACGTGTCGAAAAATGATCGAGGAACATGGGAATTATAGCTAAAACATGAGGCTCCAGCAAATTCAAAATCCAAAAATTAATTTAAACAAAGACTCAAACGATAAACTAATGATTATGCTAAGAATTTGAGTGAAAATTACGCTAGAAATGCAAGAAAAAGCAGCTCATACATGCTTGGAGGCAGGGAGCAGAGAAGCTCAGTTGGCGGAGCTCTGGCGAACTTGGATCTCCATGATCCACACCCTTGTCCACGCCAACAAGGAGGGGATTCTCTTGTTGTCACCAAGGTATATCTACCCTAAGGTTCTATTGGGGTTACGGGCATGAATCAAGGATCAAAACGGGGGCAGAGGACCTTTATTTATAAACCCGGTGGAGGAGGCTTATTGACCTAAGGTTTCTGATCGATCGGGGTTATGTACACGGGAACAAAGGATTAAATGCGGTTTAGGGTTCAATTGCTCAGGGTTTGCATGACTAATTTAAGAAGAAAGGGTGATTGATCGAGCGTGAAAAGGAGGAGAAGATGGCAGGTCGTAGTCTCTAAAAAGTTAGATATGCTAAGAGGGCCAGTTGACGAAGGTCAACAACTGTTGGCTCTTGGTTGCTCCATGTTGACCAACCAGAAAAAGGCTGCAATTAATTCCCTTATTAAATAGAGTAAAATTAGTAGATGATTTTATTATTTTTGTCAAAATATAAAAATATTTATTACTTTATATAGTATTTTATTCTAATTTTTATTTATTTTTACAAGACTATTTATTAGATGTTCATATTTACAAGTTTATATAGGTATATATACATGTATTTATAATATTCTATTCTTATTTTATAATGTATATTTTATTATTTTATGTACATAATTTTTATATTTATAACTTATTTAAATACATATTGACATATTTTTATTTTATTTTTTTTTGAATTTATTCATTTATTTAAATATTTATTTATATATCTTGTACAGGTATAATTTACCTATATATTATAATATATTTATTCATTTTAATAAATTTTTAATGCTTTTATTTTATTTTTACTATAGAAATTATTTTGTATCATATTTACAACTATATAAAATATAAAAATGTAGAATGAATATATTGGATATTATATACAGGTATATGGTACAACAGGAACCCAAATGCCAACTTTTGCATCTCGACTCCAAATTAAATGAAACCATCTTCATTAAATAGATAATTAAATTTTATTAACAATAAGGGTAATTTGGTCAATTGTGAATTTATATGAAGGAGATACATGTCTATAAGGTTCTCATTATGGCTTTTTATTCCGAGTATCCCAAGCACAATGTGCATTATTTTTGAGTGAAATTAATTTTAGATTTTTCTTTATATTTTTATGTATAATTTTCATGTTGAGGGTTTCTTTATTTGAGGTTTAAAGAATAAAGAATAAAATATTGTCCAAAATGGATTTATTGATGAATAAAAATTGGGATTTTAGTAGTATTTTTTACAATAAGTTTGCTCTAACTCCTCCTACTTTATTCCTTGTAGACCAAGTCATCATGATGATTTGGTCTCGGGGTCTAGGGGCACTCAATGTCTTTCAAACTTCATTCTTTTTCTTTTCTTTCCTTTATTCGTTTTTGTGGGATTAAATTCATGTATTTATACAATATACGGATCAACTATTGAGTGTTGTTTTGTATAAATTAATGATATGCATGCATTATTTAGGGATTTAAGGCCAAAATGAAAAAATAAAGGTGATGAAATGGTGACGAAAAGGAATCACTCGGCCTTTCACCAAAAAAATTCTGGTAGAAGATTTTTTTACCCTGGAATTTCTTACTTCATGAAGTTTTTTTTGGTACATGGTAAAATTTACACTCAAGACCTATTCTTCAAATTGAAGATCTCATCTTGCAACCGCTACTTCCTTTGCCATTCTACAGGGAAAGTTACGATCACCTATTCAAGCATTGTCCGAGTACTGAAATGACTTTAGAAAAAGCATGTTTACATAGGCATTATACTTCTATTCATGATTTCTTTAGCACCATTTTGGTTGCGATGAATTCGACCTTTTCGAGATGCATATTGTAACGAGGGCATCGATCTGGAGAGCCTGATGCAGGAATGCGCACAATTGTGTCCGGATCTCAATCGAAAAAATAACTGCAGACACTTCACAAATTTGCTTGGTGCATGGTGGATCCAAATTTGCCTTTGTTTGAAACCCAAAATTTCATATAACCAATGTTGGTGTTACCTTCATTCTCCACCCTTCTTAATGCTTATGCGACATTGTTCTATATAGTTGTTTGGGATTTTTACCCGGCAGACCCTATAATCTTTTGCAATTACCGCTACGACCTTCGAAACATCGTAATTCCTCTCTAGATCCCGTAAACTTGTTAACCTTTACCCTACAGACCCTGTGGTTAACCCCCATCCATTTGACCGTTAAAAGTAACCAGATTCTGTTATCTTTCTTTATATTATACCCATTTTATTTATGAAAATTACTATAAGTGCCACTCTCTCACCTACGTCAGCTCCTCCACCTCCACGACCCTGCCTCCCCCAGCTCGAAGCCTCCCTCCCTGCCGGTCGTGCGAGGCCCGATCCACCGCCCCGGCTCGAAGCCCCCTTGCCCACCGCCCCAACTCGAAGCCACCCTCCTCGTCAGACGTGCGAACCCCCCCTCTGCCCAGCCCCAGCTCGAAGCCCTCCTTGCCGATCGCGCGAGTTCCACCCCCACCCTCGCGCGCTCGGAGTCCCCTGCTCCATTGCAAAGCCTGCAGCTCCCCCTGCCTTCCCTGCGGAGCGGAAGCACCCCCCCCCCCCCTCCGGTCCCGCCGCCACCCCCTGCATGCGGAAGCCCTCCGGTCCCGTCGCCACCCCCTTCAAAGCCCCGTCGCCTTCCCCTGCCTGCGGAAGCTCCCCGGTTTCGCCGCCACCCCCTGTAAACCCGCCCCCGCCTTCCCCTATTCCGGTTCCCACCCCTCCCCCGTCGCCTCTCGATTGAAGCCCCCCAGCTTCCCCTGTGGAAGCTCCCCCCCCCCCCCCCCCTCCTCAGGTCCACCGCCACCCCAGGTAAAGCCTCCCCCCTCCGCCGTCGCCTTCCCCTGCGGAATCCTCCCCCCCTTTCGGTTCCAGGGGCCTCCCCTTACAAAGCCCCCTCAGCATCTCGATCGAAGCCCCACCCCCGCCGCTTCAAGCTCGGTCTCTTCTCGAGCCCTTGCGGTTCCAGTGGCCTCCCCCTGCAAAGCCCCTTCCGATCCCGCAACGTCATGATCGAAGCCCCACCCCCCACCGCCGCCTTCCCTGGCGGAAGTCTCCCCCTTCTTGTTCCAGCAGCCTCCCCTTATTTTTTACTTTTCTTGATTAATTCTAGCCATCCGATCATGGATTGGTTAGATTAACTCTTTTCTAACTCAAGGAAGTTAACTCTTGATGTGTTAATTTAACGGTAGGGTTCGTGTGGTAAGACGGAGCAAGTTTACGGGGTCCTAAGAGGAATATCGATATTTCGAAGGTCGTAGCGGTAATTGCAAAAGATTATAGGGTATGCCGGGTAAAAATCCCTAGTTGTTTTGCTTTCTCTAACTTGGCCTTGTGGCCGCTCATGTTCAGTTGGCCTCTTGCAAAACTTTCTGTGAACTTTTTTTGGAATGATAAATGAACTTGTTTGATCATTTTCCAAAAAAAAAACTTATTCGTATGCTAAAAAAAGGAATACGTATAACAAACGGACGAAGATATTTGTGAATCCATTTAATCCTTAACATCGAGAAACCTCTGATTTTCTCACCGACGACTAAAGAAACAAATAAAGAAAAACTCACCGACGACTTTCAGAAATCTGGAACTATCCATAATATTCATACATATAGATTTCGTTGGTCGAGGCGAAACCACCGCCATTGATGCAAAATATGATGCTTGGGAAGTGTGGATTTTGATGCATGAAGGTTGTGGATTCTCATAGTTTAATCGAAGCTAACTAATTGGAAAATATATCCTTGCAAACGTTGTCAAATTAACTAGAGAGTAGATGTTTCACCCTTCGGATCTTACCGGAATTGATGGGTGTATCGAGTGAAAAGATGAAGAAGCTATCGAGATCGAGAAGGTAATGTTTACTCGATGATTGTCAAGGTCATGAGAAGCATATAATTTGCAATGAATCGACAAGCAACCACAAAGACAAGGATTTTTACTACGGTCCACCTACAAGGTGTACGTACTGAAAAGATGGATCGATCTTCGATCCATCACGATCTCTCGTGGAGGAGTTGAGAGCTCGGTAGGTTAAGCGGAATAGGAATCGAAAATATGCTTAATGCGCCAAGCTCTCAACTTCTCGTATGGATCTTTTCTACATTTTATTGCGTTAGGAAAGTAATTGCTCAACATGTCTCTGGAAGTTGCTTATGATTTTGTTGCAATCTTCGAGGTCTCTTAGGAAGTAGCTAGTGAAGCTCGTGGTGATCGATCGATGATCATTACTCTCTAATTGTCAATTTACCAGGGATACGATTTTCTTTCTTTCTTTGATATCCTAATATAGACGTTTGATATCGTGTCGTTATCATATGCCCAATTTCCTATGATCCATTGGATTCTGCTTCCTTATGTATTCTATTTTAATTCCAATTTGGCGATGTTTATCTAGGTGTATCCACTGGATACCTGAACTCGCCTCGTTTAATGAACCAAAATTATCTCATTTATTTTTGGACAGGCTTGGATTTAAAACTAACTACACAAGATGGTAGGGTCAGGGTTTGGGATTCCCTTTTAGGTGCCAAGTGCCTGATCTCGTCCCCAAACCCGAATGCACGCAGCTACATGCATATACATGTATGTGTATTTGTGTGTTTCGCCATATTCAAGCTAGTCAAAACCAGCCCATATGTATTTGTTTTCAAGACGCATACATGAAAGTCTCGATATATTTTCCTCGATCCCCTCATCAATTCATATTTAGTTGTCTTTTCGTCTCTCTAACATAGAAAGATTTCTATTCCGACATAACTAAATTTAGATATTAAAGACTAATCGTATCTATCTATGCGGATGACCTACCTCAAAGCCATCGGGATCAACGATGATGGATAGCAAGGTACATCAAGCTGTCTAAGATCATCGATTCTTAGCAAATCTATCTCGTTCACATTAGATTAAGTAACATTCAGAACATGGCAATAAAAAGAGAACAAATAAACTATGAATTGAAAGAAACTACGTTCAATCTCATTCAAAAATGTATATCTATAATTATGCATAACAAAATGCTCAAAGAAAGTCTCTCAATAGCATATCCCAAAAAATAAAATAGATTAAAAAGAATGTGAAAGCAAAGAAAGTAAATTGAGAGAAAGATAAAAGATTGGTCTTTAAAAGAAAATTGTTCAATTAGTAATTGACTTTCCAAAAAAGCAAAAGAATTAGATACACTATAGCGGGAGTTTAACACAATACTTATTTTTTCTAACACCAAGCACTAACCGATTCATGTAGAATCCAAGGAATGGTATGGGGTAATACAGTGTGCCTGCATTTCAAAGAATCCGAGTTCGAATTTCAAGGGGATGCTCTGGACTCCCGAAATTACCGAGCCTAATATTAAGAAAACCAATTCATGTAATAGTATTCCTTGTCAATGTAAACCTTCTTGTTTAAGTTATGAAATTTTGATCCAATTGGGTTAAGCAGGTCATTTTGCTAAGTCAAGTTGGCAAAATCAAGTGTGTTGGAAACACTTGGGGCTCGTTTGATTGCTAGGTTACCTTCTGCTCTACCCATGCATTCCTGGGTTGGAATTAGTTGTATGAATCGCATAATTTATTTCTTACAATATTTGTTAACCACATTCAAATAATAAAGTTAACCTAAAAAAACATACTATAATCATTTAGAAAGTTAATATAACGCATATTCAATGTCACATCACATCATATTTATCATTCCAACCCTCATAATCATCTAAAGAGCTACTACTATTCACAGTAGGTTACTCCAACCCAACCCAACCCAATTACCAAATAGAGTTTACGGAGGTTCAGGTAATGGGTAAAGGGGTTTGATAACATTTCGGATGTTACACCGCTCTAGCGCAAAGAGCTACTACAGAGCGGTTGCTTTTGCTTACAGACTCACAAATTGCTCCTATTTGGGTTAGGGAACTTACATGTGACAATCGGACATCCATGGATATAGTCAATAATCATTTGTTATTTAAACACTCGACTATCACCATGCGTGAGACTTCTCGTGTAACGTCTTCATACAAAGGGGGTTGTTGTACGCTTCTTGTAACTTCAAAGGATCAGGCTGCCAATATACTCACCAAGCCTCTAACTCATACTTGATTTGAGATATATTGCAGCAAGCTAAGCATGTTTGATATACAAGCTCCAACTTGATGAGTAATCTTGGAGTTTATGAGCTATACCCTTTCAGGAGCCATTGTCTTTTATCTTTCTATGGCATAATCCTAACCCTAGTTTCTCCCTGTAAAAGACAAGGGCTAATCTCTCAATAGAAAATATTTTAGCATTCAGATTCTAACATTTGAGATTCGGAATAAAAATTAAAAATACGGCATTGAATCATGATCATTTTCTAAAAGAAGCGAGTTCCCGACAAGTAGGCACCGGACTTGAGGGTGTACATCAGCTGTTTTGCTGCGACAACAGCTGATGTACACCGCCAAGTCCAGTGCCTCTACTTGTCTGGTAGATTTACTTGAAAAACCTTCATAGTAAGAAAAAATACACAAGCACAAGTATCCATTATAAGAAAAGAGTACGAAGTATGCAAAAAAGGCCGTGGATACTCGACGCAGAATCAACAATACATATGCCACTCGTTTGTGTTGTTTATGCTCTAGAAATGCTGCGAGATTCAGTTATCTTGAAGAAAAAGAGATTCTCTGCGAAAGAGATGAAGTTGTGAAGAATCTGAGTGAGTTGAAAGGAACTTCCAATGCAGTCTATTCCTGAGCTGGTTCTTGAGATTACTGATCATATTCATTATCAGATATAAAGAATATTGAAATCTTCCCGCAGAAACCTGAGATCAAAGCGTACCTGATGGAAGCATAACAAGTGAAGGTGGCATAGGGTACTTAGTTTAATGGCACACAATGATGTGTGCAGCTTGTCCTGGGATGAACATGTATATCAGATATTACCAGCAAGGAATCCTGTGCATCTTTACATGGTTAACTTGTCATTGCTCGCAATCAACTGTCGGTGAACTCTGTTGACGGATGTAACTTTCAACAGAGCATGGATGTCGATAAACCAGGTGGAACCATTTCAAGTTGGTGGCTCTTCTGCGTCAGAACAAGTTGCCATCCACGGGGCTTTCGACTCTGGAAGACTGCCAATTGATCACCTTCTATCACCTGTTTTACCCCCATCGGACTATTCACGAATAATGCCGATTCTGTAGGATTTATTTGAATCTACCCTTCTGTGTCCGAAGAAGGAATCAAGATTTTTCATAGATGTTGTCAGCAAGTCAAAATGTTACAACAGAGTTGCTACAGATCATTTACATACATTAGTAAAATAGCATATAACCGGTGTTCATAACCACAGCCAATGGGAAATTACCAAAGGCAAAGTCGACCTCCCGACTACATTGCGAATGAGCTCCAAAAAGAATTACAAAGAGCTCTGAATAGGACGTCATCTTCCATTTCCTGAGACGAAGAATTGCAGATATATTATAAATCCCAGAAGAATTCATAAGCATGACTTCTAAAAAATAGAAAATTGTTCCAAAGGAGATGGGTAAATGAAGCATTTATTATTGCATTTATACTTACCAAAAGGAAAATGCTTGTAATTTGATAAACTGCAGAAATTGCAAGATTTCATACTTGATAATGTCTCCAAAAATCTTTTCGTAACCAATTTTTTGGTTTTGTAGTCAAGTTTGAACCAACTATATGTGTGATCCAACTATATGTGATGTGCATAGATTTAAAGACAGCGGCAGACATAAAGATTTTAAATAATTAAAAAATATATACCAGATAATTCCATATAATCACCTGAACACCGATTATTCTTTACCCAATAACCCCTCCGATTGAATATTGAATACCTACTTTTGCATCACTGTCCTGCGTGATATATACCTTATCTTCAAACCGACCAACTTTCACTCCATCTTATTTAACAAAGCTCCGCAGTCTGATTACTTCAATTTGCCCCCATTAGTGACAGCCCCAAATACCTAACAGGTTTGTTTTAACAAGTACCCAGTGTCCAACATGACAGAGGACTTCTCCTCGTTCAAATACAGGTCAAAGAAACCGCCAAAGATCTCCACCATAGCGGAGAGCAATCTGGCCTCCAACGAGTGCCCTCCACAAACAAAAGTGTATCAGCCGCATATTATAGAAGTCATTAGTTGGTATCTAGTCGGAAAGGTCATTGAATACGAATGTATTTTTTAGAATAAAAATATCTTTACATGATTAATCGAAAATATTCTATTGTATATTCTCTAGTATGTCAAATGCGAAAATTACATTTAATACATGTATGCTTATATTTGTTGGATATGCCTTCAATCTTCCATCATATGTTAGGACTTGGATTCTATTTTATTGAATATACCTCGAATCATTCTATATGATTTAAAGATTTGGATCCTATTTGCATTTGAGATTTAAACCTTTTTGTATTAAGATTAGGAGGATCCTTTCATAGGCAAGTACTATATACAGTCTCCTAAGCCTAGAGTTATGTAGGCAGCCAATGTGATCACCTTAAAGGTATAATGTGTTTCCGAGAGAGGTTGCGTAGCCATGAATACTTTCCTAGGGTTCTTGTATTCTTCCCATCCTAATGGATTCGATAAATATTTTTTCTCATGTTCTCCCCACTGTACCGGTCGGAGTCTTTCCACGTAAATCGTTATAGATTTCTTATTGCTTGTTTACTTGGATAATTCCTCAACAAGCCGATATCAGAGCCATTGAAGCGGTGATACTCCGTATATTTTTTACGCGTTTGAGGATCCTACAAAGTTTTATCTGGCTGGCGACTTCTATTTTACGTTGAAGCCTCCCACAACATATTTTTTAACTTATCTGACACCCATGACGACAAAGCTGGAGATCGAGAAATCCGACCATTACATCAGCTTCGACTTATGAAAGGTCAAGATGGAGTTGATCCTTTTCGAGCAAGACATAGCAAAGACTCTACTTGTTGCAAAGGAAGCTAATGATGCAGTAGAATCGAGAGTCTTCGAGAATGTAATAGAATGGTAATTGGATCTCTACAAGATCCAATTAGCACCTCACATATTTAATCTCACATCATGTATAAGTGAGACTTTGGTCTGTCTGTAGGCATATATAAGAAGCCACACATCCCATGTATTCATTGAGAGATTTACAATAGAAGATCCGAGCCTAGAGGTCTTCTCTCATGATTTCCTCTCGCTCCTTCACAGAGTAGAGTTCCACATAAAAATCATAGCGTTCCACTTTTATATTAGTTGAGATATTAGTTATCTTTCATGTCTTTTATGTATTATTTATTTCCTTTGTCTTCTTTATGTAATTTACCCAACATGTTACTCTCCTATATAAGAGAATCCTAGGGCTTCATGAATAAACAATTAAATTTTTCTCTCTACATGGTATCAGAGCAACGTTCTGAGATCGGAGTTCTTGAGCCTCGTGCCCTAACCTTACCCATCATCCTCTCTTATCCGTCCACGTTGCCGCCACCCACGCACAGCCGCCATCATCGTTGCTCCTGTGTGGCCCTCTTGTGCCCCCTTACGACCCCTCACATCTCCTGATATCGTATACGACCTACGAGGTGGAATTATTTCCTGTCCGACGCCTAAATGCAATCTGAAACAGTCTAATTTTTATCGTAAAATGTGATTTCAGACCTCTATATCATGTTTTCCGATCCTAGCGCGGTTCGGGGATTGAAGAGGATGGTTGTATAGGTCTAAATGTACAACTAATCCTTATTATGATCGTGTAGACTTGCTCGAATCGATCTACCTCCCTAGTCGAATTCTATTTTTCGACCTTCTTTCATCATGTCAGAAAACAAGGATGGTGTCTTCTCTTCATCTGGTGTCTTCAAAGGTCTGGCTCCCGTCGTGAAGATGGATGGGACCAACTATGGGTTGTGACCATGTAGTTTCTGACCTTATACAGTGCAACAAGAAAGAGCACATTCTAAAAAAGCCAGACCCGACGGACAAGACTGGGGACAATGCTTCGTGGAAGCAAGATGACGCACATGCATGTATTTGGCTCTCTGGGACCCTTACCACATAGATAGCTAATGATACTGTTAACCAGCCTACTGCCAAGGCGATGTGGGATATTATGGCATCCACTTATGCCCAAGCAAAGAATGAGGTCAAGATTCTTCAACTTCAGTTTGACATATACAAGACAAAGCAGAATGGTCGTCCACTGCACACGTTCTACTCCTCACTTCATGCCATGTTTGAGAAGCTCCACAGCTTCGTGCCGATTAAGACCTCCACAGAGCAGCAGATGGCATATAGGAACTCCACAATGGTTGGAGTTTTCTTGGTTGCACTTGACTCAGAGTATGAGGTTGCATGAGCACAACTCCTTACTGGGGCAACCATACCTCCCCATGAAGGAGCCTTCCAGTCGTCTCAACGGACTTCGTATTACATCTGTTGCAATCACAAAGCCTTCCTCATCGATGACTGCTTCTCGTGGCAGAGGAGGTTGTCTACAGTTCAGAGGACGTAGTCCATGTGGTAGAGGTGATGGACGTCAGTGTGGTCCATGCACCTACTATCATCGTCCGGTACACTCTAAGGACACATACTATTAGAAGCATTGATACCCCTCATCTGCTTTCAGATGAACTTGTTTTCTATTAGTCAGATTACAAAGGATCTGCATTGTAGTGCCATTTTTGACCCCTCTTGTCGTGTGTTTCAAGACATACTCACATGCAGGGTGATTGGATGTGGCCGTGAGCAGTTGAGGCTCTATAGACTAGTCCAGCCTCCACATGTAGGTGCCTTTACTGTTCCTACTAAATCAGCCTCACCATACCTGTGGCACCTTAGTTTTGGCCACCTTCCTCTACAAAAGTTGTGTCATGTCCTCCCACAAATCTTTAAGTGATCCTCCTCCTTCCAGTGTGAGGCTTGCCAACTTGGGAAGCATCGCCATTCTCCGTTTCCATCTCGTCAGAGTCTGAGCAGTTCTCAGTTGTTTAAGCTCCTTCACTTAGATATTTGAGGATCAAGTCGGGTCCATGATCACCAGGGACACTATTTTTATCAGGTTGATGTAGATGACTATTCTAGACTTTCTTGGGTTTTCTTGCTAAAGAATAAATCTAAACTGGGTTTGTCATTAAATCATTTATTAATGAGATAAAGAATATTCTTTTTGTTGGTATTTGTGTTTTGATAATGCCTTGGAGTTTTGGACTTTACAGCTAGCCGAGTTTCTTAGGTCTCTTGGCATTGTACACCAAACCTCATGTGCCTATACATCTTAGCGGAATGGTATTGTCGAGCGCAAATATCGTCATTTACTCGATGTGGCTAGAACCCTTCTGATTCAAAGCCGTGCTCCTCACCATTATTGGGGTGATGCGATTCTTACTGCATGTTACTTAGTGAACCTTATGCCATCTTCTATTTTGAGAGAAAAGATTCCTTTCTCGATTGTATTTCCCAAGAAGGATATGTTCTCCTTTACACCATGTGTGTTTGGATCTGTGGCCTTTATTGCCGATCTTTCGCCTGGCCGTGACAAGTTCTCCCTCAGAGCTATCAAGTGTGTCGTCGTTGGCTACTCTTGTACCTAGAAAGGGTATCATTGCTTTGATCCACTTCGATGGAAATACTTTGTCAATGTTGATGTTGCATTCTTTGAGTCTGTTATGTATTTCTCTCCTACAGATGATAGACTGGCCCCATCTAACTCCGATGAGGAGGTCTACATGCCTCCTCTTATAGCTCTTCCACCTCCTGCACATGCTCTACCACTTCCATGGCCTCCACCACTACCTCCTCCTCCAGAACCTACACCTGCCCCCAGACTACCACCCACCTAGACTCAATTTTTGCCATGCATCTCTACTCTCATGTCTCTCTCTTTTCCCCTGCTCACAGGTTTTCCTCATCATCCAGCATGCATCAGGTATGCAATGAGCACATTGTTCTTCTGATGGCACAACTGAGTTGTCTATGCAACAGGATTCCTTACAAGACGAGCAGGTACCCTCTCAAGAGTGTAACTTACATGTTCAAGAGATGGCAGATGATCTCGATGTGTCTATTGCTCTGTGAAAGAAGAGACGTACTTGTACTTCGTATCCTCTTAAATCTCATGTTTCTTTGAGCAAACTTTCAGAGGATTTCAGGAGATTTACCATGGCCCTGTCAGCTATGGAGATAACGAAAACGTATCAGGAGGCCATCCAGGATAGTCAGCGGCGTCTATCCATGGAGGAGGAGATGTCCGCACTACAGTCTTGTAGCACTTGGAGCCTTGTTTCAGCTCCTCTCGATACATCTGTTGTCGGGTGCAAGTGGATGTTCGCAGTGAAGCAACGAGCATATGGCAATGTAGATCTCTACAAGGCAAGACTTGTGGCACGTGGGTTCACCCAGACATATGGGATGAACTATCAAGATACCTTCTCTCAGGTAACCAATCATTCTACTTTGTATTACTTCTATCAGTGGTAGTGATGCGGGATTGGCCTCTCTATCAGCTTAATGTGAAGAATGTTTTTCTCTATGGTAACCTACAGGATGAGGTTTACATGCAGCAGCCATCTGGCTTCGTTGCTGAGGGAGAGTGTCAGAAGGTTTGCATGCTTCACAAGGCCATCTATGGCTATAAACAGAATCCGAGCATGGTTACAGAAGCTCACAGATTTAATATTGCAACAGGGGTTTGTGAGATCGATTGTCAATCATTCATTATTTGTTCAAAGAACTAAGAGGTACGATTGACATACTTGTTTATGTAGTTGATATCATTGTTACAAGGGATGACGAGCAACGTATACAAGCTGCTAAGGATTTCATAGGTCAACAGTTTGTGACCAAGGACCTTAGTAGTTTACGCTACTTCCTTAGATTGGAGCTCGTCAGGAACCAGTGAGATCTTGTGATGATTCAGAGGAAGTATGTTACAAATCCTCTCTCTGAGACAAGCATGGCAGATTACAGGCCTGCCACTACTCCTATGAATCCAAGTATGAAACTCTATAATGATGATGTTGAGGAGGTCAAGAGGAGTTACAGGGAGCTTATTAGGAAGTTTGTTTATGTGGCTATCATCATGCCAAATATATCCTTTGCAGTAAGCAAAGTGAGTTAGTTCAAGGAACAACCTAGATATGCATATATGGATGCAGTCCGTATGATTCTGAGGTAACTGAAGGCCTCATATGGCAATGGTCTTCTATTTAGTAGAGGTACATCCCTTACAGTTACAGCATGTGTAGATGCAGATTATGCGGGTTGTCCTAAAGACATGAAGCCTACTTTTGACTTCGTAGAGTTCATAGAAAGTTCCTTGGTGCCATGGAAGAGCAAGAAGCGGACTTTGGTTGCTAGATCTAGTGCAAAATCAGAATACAGGGCAATGACGCAAGCTAGTACAAAGATGATGTGGGCCAGATATGTTTTTACAAACCAAGGCCTTAAAAGTCGGATTTCGGTTTCGTTTCGGTGAGGAACTGAAACGAAATTTCGGCTGAATTTCGGTCGAAATTCGACCGAAATTTCGGTCATTTCGGTGGTTTTTTTAACTATAACCCCCCAAATTTCGACCGATATAGCCATTTCGGCCGAATTTCGGTCACCTACCGAAACCGAAATTCGACCGAAATTCAACCGAATTTCGGCGAAATTTAAGGCCATGTTACTAACCTGACTGTTGAGGTGCCTCTTTCCATGCACCTCCACTATGACAACTAGGTTGCTCTTTTCATTGCAAACAACCCAACCTTCCATGAGAGGATCAAGCACATCGAGGTGGATTGTCACTACACTCATGACATGATACAGAAGGGTCTCATCTCCACTACTCATGTCAGCTCTGGAGACCATACAGCAGATATACTTACCAAGGCCCTAACCATAGGGCCTTACCAGAGATGTTGCTCCAAGCTGACGCTGATAGATATCTATATTCCAGCTTGAGGGGGAGTGTTGAGATATTATTTATCTTTCATGTCTTTTATGTATTATTTATTTCATTTATCTTCTTTTTGTAATTTACCCAACAGGTTACTCTCCTATATATTAACCCTAGGACTTCATGAATCAACAAATCATTCTTTTCTCTCTACAATATTTTTGTTATGTTCTTGTTCTGATTAATGATTATCTTGCACCTTATTTATTTTAACAAGGTATTATAGCAAGTCACTTTTAGAAGATTAGATTTTGTTTCAAAGTTCGAATATTGTTATTTATATTGCTCAATTGGATATTTGTTCATTAAAAAAGATGATGGAGAGAGATGTTTTATTTTTTTCATGGAGATTTGTTCACCGTCAGCTTCAAGGGTTCCCTGATTGGAACCCTAATTCCACAAGGCATCTCCGAACGAATGGAGGGGGCTTCCAACCATCAAAGCCGTCAAGCACAAGATTGTGGTGATAACCTAGTTTGTGCATGAGAAGAAGAGATAACATACCCCTAGAGGGGGTCTGATCCAGGTGAACCATCCAATCTACACCTCCAAGCGACATCCTCATGCATGTAGCGGCACTGCCACCTCCTCCAGATCGCAATACAGCGTGCCTCCAAGCATGCATTAAGCATTCCCCCTCACCTCCCAACAAGACCCCACATGTCTCCTTCCCTCGCGTAAAAGCATGCAGTGGCACTAGCCAACCAGAACCCATAGAGGTTTCCGAATAAATGGAAGGGGCTTCCGACCATCGCCAAAATCATGTCAACGCCATCAAGCACTAGGTCGTGGCACTAATCGAGTTTGTGCACGACAAGCGACAACAAACCCCTTGCAGGGGTTTGATCCAGGTGAACCCTCCAAGTGACATCCTCGCGCCTGTGGCAATGTTGCACCATCCTCCATATCATGAGGCACTATGCCTACAAGCATGCACTAAACAAGCCCCTCACCCAGCAAGACCCCATCTGCCATCTCCTTCCCTCACGTAAAAGTTTACAGCAATCGATCAACCGAAACCCATCTCTAGGGTTTTGTTTTCGCTACACACTAACCCCATGCCATACACTACACCAGATTAGATCTAAATGTCCATGGCACACTCCCCAAAGAACCCCCAGGCGACGATGCCTAAAGCCCCACATCACCGCCGCATCATTGTCTGTCCCATAGCCAAACCTCATGGCAGTGCACATTCACTCGAGGCGATGTCACTGCAACTAGTTCCTCATCTCCAAGTCACAGACAATGGTCCCCTCTCCATACGGCAACACTCCTCGCAACTCCTTCAGATCTAGATAGCGATGAGATGGGTTCCCTTCAGAAAACCCTAATATCACATGAAAAGATTACAGGGGCCAACTCCCCTTCCACTTAGAGAAAAAAGGGGAGTATGGACCCAATCGGGCTTATGGATATTTAAAAAAAAGAGGAAGTGGGTTGGTGTTGAAGCTGCATGAAAAGGGGGGAGCAGGAGTTTTTGGGCCCAGTTTGGTTGTATCCAGGAAAGAAAAAGAGGAGACATCTTATAGGTCCAAAGTTGGGCCACAACTCCAAAAAAAAAGGTCAATTTCAAAAAAGAAGAGGAAAGCCGGAAAAAGATGTGAACAACTTATCAAGAGAGAGAGAGAGAAAGACGAGCAAAAAAAAGAAAGATGCATGTTTCATTTTATTTCTCCTAAGGTGATTACATATGTGCTTATTCTGATAAGTATGGGAGAAAGGGGGAGTGAGAGCAGGGTATATTTTTCTGTTGAGATGTATCTACAGGATTTCTAATGCGCCAATCATCTTCTACTCATGACTCCTCAACAAAAGCAATCTCTTCTCCAGTATCCCTGTATAAGTGAAACAAATCCAAGTCCTCATAAGAAAAATAGAAGAGGTCATTCTCAAGGTTCATATATAGGAGAGGCCCAACTCTCGAGATCTGTATGATGGGCGACCACTCTGCATCGGGTGATCATCATGTGCCAAGCACCAACATCAGCTTCTTCAAATGGACTTCTCTACTTGGGGCCATTCTAGACTTCTATTGTCCATCTACGGCATGTAGACCGACACTCCAGACTAATATTGCATACTAAGCATCTTCTGAAGCATCGACTACTCTTAGCATTGGACTTCTCCTATAATGACTCTACTACAGACATGCCATGATGTTCTTCTCAGGCATGTCATGATCATCGCGAACCCGTCTTATTGTGGGAAAAGAATAGAATTGCATTATGAGAGGCCCTAGGGTTCTCTTATATAGGAAAGGAACACATTAGGAAAATTACAGAAAGAAGAAAAGAGAAATAGAAAATGAGAAAATAATAATAAAGATAACTAATATCTCAACACTCCCCCTCACGCTGGAGCTTAGATATCAATCAGACATAGCTTGAAACAACATCTCTGATAAGGTCCTCTCGCTAGGGTCTTTGTAAGTATATATGATGTCTGATCTCCAGAATTGACATGTGTAGTAGCAATAATACCTTTTTGTATCATGTCACGAGTGTAGTGACAGTCTACCTCTATATGCTTTGTCCTCTCATGAAAGGTTGGGTTGTTGGCAATGAAAAGAGCAGTCAGATTATCACATTGGAGGTGCATGGGAAGAGGCACCTCTATAGTCAGGTCAGTGAAAAAAGATCTGACTCACATCATCTCTGTACTAGCCTGCACCACGGTCCTGTATTCCGACTCAGCACTTGATATGGCAACCACAGTCTGCTTCTTACTCTTCCATGAAATAAGAGAATTTCCTATGAACACAGCAAAGACTGATATAGACTTTCTATCCTATGGACAACTAGCATAATCTGCATTTGTCCATGTTGTAACTGAGAGAGATGTGCCTCTGCTGAAAAGAAGTCCAGTACCAGGTGAAGTCTTCAGGTATCTCGGAATCATATCGACTGCATCCATATGTGCATGTTTGGGATGCTCCATAAACTGACTCAATTAGCTCACGGTAAATAATATATCGAACCTGGTAATATTCATGTATAGTAGCTTGCCAACAAGCTCTTTGTACCTCCTCTTATCGACCTCATCAGCATCATCATCATGCTCGTGTCAAGAGTAGTGGTTGGTTTGCAATCTGTCATGCTTGTCTCTGAAAGAAGAACTATAATGTACTTCCTCTGGGTCATCACAAGACCCCGTTGGTTCTTGACAAATTCTAGTCCAAGGAAGTAACGTAAATGTCCAACGTCCTTAGTCACAAACTGCTAACCTAGGAAGTCCTTGGCACCCTGAATACTCTACTCATCATTCCCTGTAACAATCATGTCATCAACATAAACAAGAATGATTTTCGTACCTCTTTGGGTCCTCTGTACGAATAAGGAATGATCGGCGGTTGATCACACAAACCAATGTTGCTCTATCAAGTCCGAGAGCTTTTGGAACCATGCTCTTGGACTCTGCTTAAGGCTATAAATAGCCTTATGTAGCCTGCAAACCTTCTAACACTCCCCCTCAGCAGCAAATTCAGGTGGTTGTTGCGTGTAGACCTCCTCCTGTAGATCACCATAGAGGAAGGCATTCTTCACATCAAGCTGATAAAGGGGCCAATCTTGTGTCGCAGCAACAGAAAGTAGAATACGTAGAGTAGAATGCCCGGCAACATGTGAGAAAGTATCCTGATGGTCCACCCCATATGTCTGGGTGAATCCTCGTGCCACAAGTCTCGCCTTATAGTGATCCACGTTGCCATCCATACGGTGTTTCACAGAGAACACCCATTTGCATCCCACAACAGATGCATCAACATGAGCAGAAACAAGACTCCATGTACCAAGTGACTGTAGCGTAACCATCTCTTCTTCCATGGCTAACCTCCACTGACTATCCTTGAGAGCCTCCTGATATGTCCACGGTATATGCACGGTTGATAGTGCAAAAGTAAACCTCATGAAATCCTCTGACAACATGCTCAAAGAAACCTGGGCTACAAGAGGGTAAGTAGCACACATCCGTTTCTGCTTTCGCGGAGCAATCGACAAGTCAAAATCATCTACCAAGTCCGGAGCTTGTAGGTTTCCCTCTGGAGAGGATATATGCTCATCCTGTCTAGAGTCTTGTTACACAGACAACTCGGTAGTGCCATCAGTAGAAACAATATGCTCATTACATATCAGAGGCATGTTGGATGATGGGCAAGGCCTCTGAGCAGGAGGAACCAGTGTTGCAGAAGACGGTATTCGGTATTCAGTCGGAGGGGTCACTGAACAGAGAATAATCGGTACTCAGGCAACTATTCGGAATTATTCGATTTTGTATTTTTTAATATAAAAATTATTTATAATACATATATTCTTATATTTTTATACATATATGATCATTATTTAATATGAATCCAAGATAAAAGTACCAATCAATATAATAGATATATAGAATTTGACATTTGTGGCAATACCGTGGTAAAATGTAACCCATAAATATTGAAAATAAAAAAAATAAAAATATGAAGAGTCAAACTCCAATCGGCCTCATAGTCGGGCCAGTCGGCTGAATAGTCAGTCGACTATTGCCCGACTGGAGGTCTGTTCAGTCGGGTACCCCACCGCATAGTCGGACCGCATATTCGGGATAGTCGACCGACTATTGCAACACTGGGAGGAACAAAATGAAACATGCGAGTAAAAACACATGGCAAAACTAAACCAAAGGAGCAGGAGGTGGAGGTGGAGGTGGTGGAAGAGCAGGAGTAGATGAAGGTGAAGAATCAACTGTAGGAGGTGATGGCATGTATATCTCATCATCAGAGTCAGATGGAGCAAGTCTGTCACCTGTAGGAGAAAAGTACATGATAGACTCAAAGAAAGTAACCTCGGCACTAACAAAGTACTTCCGTCTTAGCAGATCAAAGCAACGATACCCCTTTTGGGTACGAGAGTAGCCGACAAACAAGCACTTGACAGCTCTAGGAGAGAGCTTGTCATGTCCTGAAGAGACATCATGAACAAAGGCAACAGATCCGAAAACACGAGGTGTAAGAGAGAAAAGATCCTTCTTAGGAATTGCAATTGAGAAAGGAATCTTCTCTCCTCACACGAACGAGGACATACGGTTCACCAGATAGCAAGCAGTAAGGACAGCATCACCCCGGTAATCATAAGGAGCACGACTTTGTATCAACAAGGTTCTGGTCACATCAAGTAAGTGACGGTGTTTACGCTCTGTAACACCATTCTGCTATGAAGTATAGGCACATGAGGTCCGGTGAACAATGCCATGAGACCTAAGGAACTCGAAAAGATGTGAGGTACATGATTCCAAGGTATTATCAGAACGAAGATATTTGACATTGGTGGAAAAATATTCTTTATCTCATTAATAAAATACTTGATAACAAAATCTGCCTCAAACTTATTCTTCAATAAAAAGATCTAGGATAGTCTAGAAAAATCATCGACAGCTACAAGATAAAAACGATGTCTCCCTGGTGATCAAGAACACAACTAATGGGTCATTACCCGATATTCAGACTCGACATTGGATCTAGCTACAACAGTTTGCTTCTTACTTCTCCATGAGACAAGAGAATCTCCAATGTAAATAGCAAACCCAGTTGTGGACTTCCTATCCTTTGGGCACCCTGCATAATCTGCATCCACGCACGCTGAGATGGTGATCTCCTTGCCTTTTTTAAACAGTAGACCTGCACCAGGAGATGATTTAAGATACCTGAGTATCATCTGTATAGCATCCATATGGACCTGACGTGGTTGCTCCATGAACTGGCTCACCCGACTAACAACAAATGAGATGTAGGGTCTGGTTATGATAACATAGAGGAGTTTTCCTACCAACTCTCTGTATCTCCTCTTATCAACCTCATCAGTGTCATCAATCATATGGTTTCATGCTTGGATCCGGGTGTAGTGGTCGGTCGACATCCAAACATTCCAGTGTCACTTAGTAAATTAGTAACGTACTTCCTTTAGGTCATCACAAGCCCATGTTGATTTCTGGCAAACTCCAATCCCAGAAAATATCTAAGAGCTCCAAGATCTTTGGTGACAAATTCACAACCCAGGAGTTATTTCGCCCTCTTGATTCCTTGTATGTCATCTCTTGTAATGAGAATATCATCAACATACACCATAATAGCAATCATACCTCTGGATGTTCTTTGTACAAAGATGGAATGATCTGCGTTCGAACGTTTGTACCCATGTTTCTCAAACAACTCTGAAAGCTTATGGAACCAAGCTCTAGGGCTCTGCTTAAGGCTATAGATCGCTTTATGAAGTCTACACACCTGTGAACACTCCCCCTCAACAGCAAATCTAGGTGGTTGTTGCATGTAGACTTCTTTGAGATCACCATAACGAAATGCATTCTTGACATCTAATTGAAACAATGGCCAATCACGAATCACAGCAACAGAGAGAAGAACCCGCAAGGTAGAATGACGAGCTAGAGGAGAAAATATATCAAGATAATCCACTCTGTAAGTCTGAGTAAATCCGCGTGCAACCACACGTGCCTTGTATCGATCAATGCTACCATTTGCATTGCGCTTAACTGTAAACACTCATTTACAGCTAACAGTAGAAGCACCACTAGGAGCTGGTACAAGACTCCAAGTGCCTCTCGACTGAAGAGCACATATCTCTTCTTCCATAGCCAAACGCCACCGACTGTCCCTCAAAGCCTCCTGATAATTATGTGGAATACCCACGGCTGATAATGCAACTGCAAAAGATCTGAAGTCGCAAATCAAGCGATCAAAGGAAACTAAGGATGCTATAGGATATGATGCACAGCTACGCTTTTGCTTACGAAGAGCAATGGGTAAGTCTAAGTCTGCATCCGCCAACTCTGTCCCATCTAGGGAGTCCTGCTAAGGTAGACCATTAGAGCCATCATTAGAACATTTGTTATCAGAACATACCTCATGAGTGCTTGGTGATGAGTGTTGACCATGAGCAGAAGTTGGTCGGCAGGTATAGTGATGTGGCAATGGAGGAACTGGAACCGATATAGGTGGTGGAGGTGGCCGAGATAATGGTGAGGATGATTGTGAGGGAGGCGACGGTGGTGGTGGTAGTGGTGGTGGTAGGATGTAGGCATTGTTGGTGGTCGTGATATGTATATGTTATCATCAGTATCTGAAGGTGTCAACTGATCTCCTGAAGGTGAAAAGAACATTACAGATTCGAAAAAGATGACATCGGCACTAACATAATACTTTCTGCGTAATGGATCATAACACTTACACCCTTTTTGTGGCCTCGAGTACCCAACAAATACACACTTGACAGCTCTAGGAGATAGCTGGTGGACAAAGGCGACGGAGCCAAACACACGACGAATGAGTGAGAACAATTCCTTGTCAGGAAATGCAAGTGTGAAAGGAATTTTCTCACCGAGGACTGATGAGGGCATGCGATTTTTAAGATAACATGTCGTAAGAGCAGCATCGCCCCAAAAAGAATGAGGAGCATGACTCTGAATGAGGAGCGTCCTCGTGACATCAAGTAAATGACGATGTTTCCTTTTTGCAATGCCATTTTATTGGGAAGTGTATGCACATGGTGTTTAGTGAATAATGCCCTGGGTTGAAAAATACGTGGATAGAGTATGTGTACACAGTTCCAAGGCATTGTCAGTTCTCATAATTTTCACAGATACAAAAAAAAGATTTTGAACTTCAGTCAAGAAGGTTTTGATAACATCTCCAACTTCACATTTATTCTTTAATAAAAAGACCCACGACAGACGGGAAAAATCATCAGCAACGACTACGTAAAATCTGTGCCCCTAGTGATCGGGAACAGGACTGGGACCCCAAATATCTATATGAAACAACTCAAAAATGGAGCTACTGCTCCGACTCTGACGACTGGGAAAGGTAGAGCGATGGTGCTTTCCCAACTGACATGCCTCACAATGGAAGGAGGTATGAGGCAAGACCTGAGGCAGAACACGACACAGTTTCTGGAGCGGGAGATGACCAAAGCGCCGGTGTCATAGGAATGGTGAAGCAAATCCGACAGATAAAGAGGAATGTCCAACATAAGGAGTTTGAAGTAGGCGATAGAGACTGCCCTGCTCACGGCCATACCCAATCACCTTGCCCGTAAGGATATCCTGAAAAACAAGAGAGGAAGGGTCAAATGGCTCGACAATGTAAGTCCTTCGTAATCTGGCTAATGGACAACATATTCATAGAAAATTCATGTGCATGTAAGACATTTTGTAAATGCATAGAGGGTGTCAGACTGATCTCCCCATGTCCTGTAATCGGGGATTGAATCCCATCAGCAATAACTATTGTTTGTCCTGGAGGGATAGGCTTGTATGATGTAAGTTGATTCTTGTCTCCACACAAGTGATGTGTGGCACCAGAATCCATAATCTATTCGACTACATCAGATCCACAACTGCTAGTGAGTGCATGAGTAGTACCTGAGGTGCTAGAGGAGGCTGATGCAGCCACATCGTATTGGCTCCCAGGAACCGAGGAAGATACGCCAAAAGTAGATAGAGGTATAATACCTATCAACCGTACCACAAGATCATCAAACCGTTGATCCATTAAAGAAGTTGTAGGGGGTTCGATCTGCTCGGCTACACGAGCAGAAGCTGGAAATCCATGCTTGGAGTAGCATGTATCTTCGGTATGTCTAGAACGATGACAGAAGGTGCATGGCTGACGAACACGACCACCTCTGCCGCGGGGTCCTCGTCCATGAAGATGAGAAGAACCTCGACCTCGAGAAGCAGCTATTGCAGAAGGGGACTAGCTGGTGATAGAGGATGGAACAGTGATCCGACTGAGTCTGTGAAAAGTTTCCCCCATAGGAGGAATGGTCGAGTCTGCCAGAATCTGAGAACGAGTTGCTTCATACTCAGGATCGAGAGCTGCCAAGAAAACACCCACCATTGTGGCATTCCGATAGGTCTTCTACTGCTCAGGGGTCGAATTGAGAGGTATGAAGCTATAGAGCTTCTCGAACATCCCACGTAATGATGTATATAACAAGTGAAGGGGGCGTTCATTCTGCTTAATAGTGAAAATATCATGTTGGAGTTGTAGAATTTTTGTCTCGTTCTTAGCTTGTGAATAGGTAGCAAGAAGGATGTCCAACATCACTTTGGTTGTGGGTTGATGAAGTATGTCATTGGCAATATCCAGTGCCAATGTACCTGACAGCCAAACTTTGGCATAAGCATCATCTACCTCCCATGAGGCGTTGACTCCAGTCTTCTCGACCGGTTCTTCCTCGGTAAGAATGTGTTTCTTACCAGTAGACTTCATCATACTTTTGAACTGCATTGCCCACAGTTTATAGTTGGACCCATCCATCTTTACTATGGGCGCAGGTCCTCTGAAGGTGCCCATGGAGGGAATGCCGGCCTTGCTCTCTGACATAATGGCTCGAGAAGACTATTTATTATGACAAAACACAGAGTTGTCTACACTGACATAGAGAGATTTGATTGCATGTGTAGACTCATGCAACCAACCTCATTTCAAATCCGAGAACTGCTCCTTGTAAAAAAAATTTGGTTGACAATCAACCGACAGGGGCTACAGGTTCCGCATGGGGTATCGCTGGTGCTACAGGGGCCCACAGGGTACCGCTGGGAGCTACCGGAGCCGTATGGGGGCACCGTTGGGGGCCAACGTCTCACCGCACGGAGGCTGCACGGAGGTAGGGTGTCGTTGGGGGCCGCCTCACGCGATCAGCAAGGAGGAGGCGGAAAGGGGGGGCTACACCGTGAGCGGAGGGGTGGTTCTCCGTGGGTGATGCGGCATCACGCAAGAGGAGGGGGCGGCGGTGCCCTAGCATTGAGAGGAGAGAGAGGAAGAGGGGGCTAGGGTTAGAGTTTTGGAGCTTCGGTCTAGGACCGCCGCTCTGATACCATGTTGGGAGAAAACATTGAGATGTTTATTCCATGACCCTAGGCTCTCTTATATAGGAGAGTAGCCTATGGGTAAATTACAAAAGTCATACATAAGAATAGAAAATTACATAACAGTACAGAAAACATAAATATCTCTCGGAGTTCTAGCAGTGGCAGAGGAGGTGATGATCGATCCCGTCAGCCGTAGACCTACTGCCATAGACCTGACCACTCTTAGGATACATGTTATTCCAAGCATGGGTTTCCTGCTTCATCTCGGGTTGCAGAGCAGACACAACCAGTTGGAAGGCCTTCACCTGCTCCTGATCAAAGATTTGATGAGCTTGTTGCTCGACTCCGGGAAATTATGCCCACTTCCAGTTCGACTGCGTCTTCTTCAGGATCCTCAGAAGTGGTTGCATCAGCATCTACGTCAGGTACAGTGTATGCCTTCACTACTTGTTACAGGGCAGACTTGTCAGAGTGGATCATGGATTCAGGTGCATCACATCATCTCTATGGTGATAGAGGTTAGTTCAGTATTTTTAGTCCTGTCCAGCCGGGACGATCAGTTGTAATAGCAGATGGTACACATACCCCCGTTACTGGTCAGGGGGAGGTGCAGTTAACTCCTACTTTGAGGCTTCCTAATGTTCTCCATGCTCCTGAATTCTCTATGAATTTATTGTCAATTAGTCAAATCACCACAGATTTAAATTGACGTGCCATATTTGATCCATCTGCTCTTGTGTTTCAAGATATATTTACGGGCAGAATGATTGGAACTGGCCGTGAGTAAGGGGGCCTTTACTGACTTGTGCAGTCTCCGTATGTTAGAGCCTCTTCCTCTCTACACACAGGGTTTGTTTCTCCGTATATGTGGCATCTGCAATTTGGTCACCTTCCTCTGCAGAAGCTGGTTCATGTTCTTCCACAAATTTCTCCTCGCTCCACTTTCCAGTGCTAGGCTTGCCATCTTGGGAAGCATCATCGGTCCTTTTTCCAGAGTCGTCAGGGTCCGAGTGGTCATAATCTGTTTGAGTTGTTTCATTTTGATATTTGGGGTCCTAGTCGTGTCTCAGGTCATCAAGGGCACAGATTTTATCTTATTGCTGTTGATGAGTTTTCTACGTTATCTTAGGTTTTCCTTCTTAGGAACAAGTCTGATGTTGGTCCTGTTATTCAATCTTTTACTAATGAAGTGAAGAACATTTTTTCTGCCCGAATCAAGTACATACGATCTGATAATGCTCTAGAATTCTGCAGTACTCAACTTTCTCACTTTATTAAGTCTCATGGCATTGTGCATCAAACATCGTGTCCTTATACCTCCCAACAGAATGGGGTGGCTGAAAGAAAAAACCGTCATCTTTTGGATGTTACACGCACACTCTTGATTCAGAGTTGTGCTCCTCATTCCTATTGCGGAGAGATGCGGTTCTAACTGCTTGTTATCTAGTAAATCGTATGCCTTCTTCGGTGTTAGGAGAAAAGATCCCGTTCTTGATTGCGTTTCCCGAGAAGGATCTTTTCTCACTTACACCTCGCGTCTTTGGATCTGTTGCGTTTGTTCATCAACTGTCTCCTAGTGTTGACAAGCTTTCTCCCAGATCTGTCAAATGCGTATTTGTTGGATATTCCAAAACCCAAAAAGTGTATCGTTGTTTTGATCCGGTTCGTCGAAGGTACTATGGCAGTGTTGATGTCACCCTCTTTGAGGCTATTATGTATTTTTCTCCCACAGGTGACAGGCTTGCTCCTTCAGAGGATGGATATGCCTCCTCCGTCATTGCCATGTTCTACTCCCCCCCTCCCCCCGCCACCACCACCATCTCCTACTTTCTTCCCTCAGGTCTACCAGTGATGGCCTCCTGCTCATGAGCCTCCTCCATCATCCAGCACGCCTGAGGTATGTCCTAAACATTTGAGTTCTTCTGATGGCACGGGTGATTTGTATGCATAGAATGAGGTACAGGGTGCCGATACTATCGTCACTACTCATGTTGATGATCTAGATGTCCCTATTGCACTTCGGAGGCAGAAGCATGCACGTACGATGAACCCCAAATATGGGGTAGACTTCGGTTCTCATGTGTCTTTGGAGCGTCTGTCCAAGGAGTTTCAGCGCTTTGTTGTAGGCTTGTTTGTCGTACAGATACCACGGTCGTACCAGGAGGCCTTGCAGAGCAATCACTGGCGTCTACCTATGGAGGAAGAGATGATGGCATTACGATAGCATGGTACGTAGAGTGTCGTGAACCTTCCACCAGGTGAGTCTGTTGTCGGTAGCAAATGGGTTTTTACTGTGAAACAGCAAGCTGATGGTATAGTGGACCGCTACAAGGCCAGGTAGGTTTCTCGTGGGTTCACCCAGACGTATGGGGTAGACTATCATGACACGTTTTCCCCTGTGGCACGTCATTCTACCTTGCGGATTCTTATTAATGTTGCCGTGGTTCGTGATTGGCCACTTTTCCAGTTAGATGTGAAGAATGCTTTCTTGTATGGTGATTTACAGGAAGAGGTCTACATGCAGCAGCCACCTGGGTTTGCTGCTAAGGGGGAGTCCAGTATGATGTGGCGTCTTCATAAGGCTATATATGGCCTTAAGCAAAGTCCGAGAGCTTGGTTTCAGAAGCTCTCAGAATTGATTAAACAGAAGGGATTTGTCAGATCCACTGCAAATCATACTCTCTTTGTCAAGAAAGACCAGCGAGGTATTGTGGTCATCTTGGTTTATGTTGATGACATAGTTGTCACTGACAGTGATGCACAGGGAATTCAAGCAGCTAAGGATTTCCTTGGACATCAGTTTGTTACCAAGGATCTGGGTACGCTTCGTTACTTCCTTGGACTGGAATTTGCAAGAAATCAGAATGGTATGGTTATGACACAAAGGAAGTATGTTTCTGATCTTCTATCCGAGACAGGAATGGCAGGATGTAGACCAGCTACTACCCAGATGGATCCTAATTTAAAGCTTCATGATGACGGATCTGAGGAGGTGGACAAGAGGCGCTACAGAGAACCGGTAGGCAAGTTATTGTATGTTACTATTACTAGACCTGATATATCATTTGTTGTAAGTAAAGTAAGTCAGTTCATGGAGCAACCCAGGCAGGCACACATGGATGCAGTATTCATGATTCTGAGATACTTGAAGCCTTCTCCAGATGCAGGTCTTCTGTTTATGAGAGATATGTCTCTCTTAGTTACAGGGTGTGCAGATGTTGATTATGCTGGATGTCCTAATGACAAGAAGTCTACTTCAGGCTTTATTGTATTTGTTGACAGTTCACTAGTCTCATGAAAGAGTAAGAAACAAACTGTTGTTGCTCGATCCAGTGCAGAATCAGAGTATAGGGCAATGCATGGCCTCAAATTTCAGCGAAATTCGATCGAATTTCTGTCGAATATCGATATCCAGTCGAAATCGAAATTTGACCGAAATGACTGATATATGGGGGTCCTAGTACAAAAAATGACCGAAATGACCGAAATTTCGGTCAAAATTCCATCTAAATTCCATCGAAATTCTGTTTTGGTCAGTACCGAAATGGTGACCGAAACCGACATTTAAGGCCTTGGGGCAATGGCCCAAGGTTGTACTAAGATGATGTGGGTCAAATCAGTCCTAACCGATTTAACGATTGAAGTACCTCTTCCTATGTCGCTCCAATGTAATAATCAGACAGCTTTGTTTATAGCTAATAATCCAGCATTTCATGAAAGGACAAAACACATCAAGGTAGACTGTCACTAAACTCGTGATTTGATGCAAAAGGGGTTGCTTTCAACATCGTATATTGCGTCAAGCGACAAATTGCAGACATGTTTACTAAGGCTCTGGCTTAAGGTCCTTTTCATCATTGTTGTTCCAAGCTGAGCATGATAGATATCTATGCTCCAACTTTAGGGGGAGTGTTAAGATGTTTGTGTTATCTTGTCATTCTTTCTATTTTATTTATTGCATCTTGTCATCCAAGATATCCAGATGTCAGGGAAACCTCAACGAGCTAGGGCAGATCACATGAAGCGCCAATCCAAGATATCGTAGGCCTTTGAAAATTTCACCTTTCATATGATTCCTCTTTTGCGACTTTTTTCCAATCCGCAAAGATCTCTACTGCCACGATAAAACTATCACCAATCTATCCAGCAGGAATGAAAGCAGACTAGAGAGGTGATATATTGTGATCCAGCATAACACTCACCCTATTCACTAAGACCTTTGTGACTATCAAGTAGATGGCATTCGAAAGCATAATAGGGTGGAAGTCTTCAACACATTCTAAGGATTCCTTCTTCACTATAAGGTAAATGAGTACTCTATTGATTTTTTCAAATCCCGTCTTTCCTGTTGCGAGCTCCGACATGACCTCCACCACCTTTCCACCAACTAGAAGCCAGAATTCTTTGTAAAAGAACATTGGAAACCCATCCGCGTCAGGCACCCCTTCAGCGTTCGGGTTCCAAATCGTGGTCTTCACCTCTTCTAACTTGAAACTTCGTATCAAATGGTTCCCATGTTGATTGGACACCTATAACGCCCCCAGTCCACTAGGTATCCAAGGTCGATTATCCGTATGGCAAGAGAAATCTCTGAAGTGCTCCACCAATTCTAGGCCCATGTCATGATCTTCCTTCACTCTTTTATTGTTGACTACCACAGATCTTATAGTATTTTGACGGTGCTTTCCGCTAGCAATCATGTGAAAATAGTTGGTGTTTACGTCTCCTTCTCTAAGTCATCTTTGCCTTTCTCTTTGTCTCCGCTTTGTTTAAAAAAACTAATATCTCATCACTTTGTCACTTTTTTGTTATCAAGTTGGATCGTCCTCTGAGTAGTCGCTCGTTCACCAAGCTCCTCCATGTCTAGAAGTTGGATCGTCCTCTGAGCATCCTATGATTTGTTGAATTTGCTTCCAGTGGCTTCTGTCTCCTCTAGACAAAGATTCAGGTCGGACCACACGCCTCTGGTGTAGGAATCATGGGATGGGACTTTGCCATGGTCTTTTTTCAAATTCGAAAAGGCTTGGTTATTGGAGGATAACTTTGGAGACTTAGTCTACGAGCACCGGTCGTCCACTATTTGCACTGGCACTGTTGTGGCATGTCTTGCGCGGAAGATTGCATCCACGCAGTTTAGGTTTTGTTTTTTCAAGAAGGAAACCCGGGATGAAAGAAGAGCAATTAGGGTTGCTGCCTGCTATTGAGGCTATCCTGAGCAAATTAGATGCTGTTGAGGATGCGATGGGATTGTTACTTATATGCATTGATGCTCGATTATCGTATTTGAGCTTCATATGGTGGTGTGAATGACATGAAAACCAATAAGCAGGGGTCGAATCCATACTAGTATGTTGTTGTGTGGGTCATAACTCTGTATTCTCTCCCAGCTCTTGAATGAGGACAATTGCATGTCTCTTTCTCCTCCAACTAACCAAGTTTCCTGCAAGGTGCGTGCATAGCCCAGTAATAGATTTTCTGACGGGCATGCATCCTCTGTTGCCTTTGGTGAGGCCCTTCCCTGGGAAAGACTTGATATGTCTCAAAACCGTCATGCATGCATGGAAGTGTGTTAAAGTAAGAGAGTCCATGAGTTGACTCAGCTTACTGACTATAAGAGTTTATCTGGTTGTGTAATGATTCAATATAGTAATTTTTCCACTAACTGTGTGTACCGACCTGTATCTTCGAAAATTCACAGTTCGTAGATGTGTATCTTAGAATCCATAAGCATATGTGCTAGCTTAGATCCTAGAATCCATGTCTGTTGCAAGAGATCAGTAGCATACTTTCATGAATATGATCATGCCTTTGGTTGGATCGAGCTATTTCGATCCCAAGAAAGTGTATTGATGGCCCCAAGTTGTTGATCAAAAATTGTTCGGCTAGTTGATTCTTCTCTTCTGTAATATTGTTAGAGTCATCTCATGTAAGGATGATATCATCTATATAAACAAGTATTGCTTCGGTTCCTTTTTTGCACAAATAAGGAATGATTTGATGATGACCTAGAAAGACCCGAACTTTCTAATACCTTTCATAACTTTTAAAACCATGTGTGAGGGCTCTATTTAAGTCCATAGGTAGCTCTGTGTAGCAAGCACACCTTATGATACTCCTTTGCATCTCGAAATCGAGAGTTCATTGCATGTATACAACCTCCTGTAGTTTAAGGTCACCACATACAAACATGGTTTTAAAAAACGCGCCTCGAGGCGCAAAGGCACTCGAGGCGAAACGGGGCGTTGAGGAATCGCCCTGAGGCGACCGCCTCAGACCCCCTGGCAGAGGCGTGCGCCTCGGATGCCTGAGGCAGTCGAGGCGAGGCGAGGCGTTGAGGCGGGGCGAGGCGCAAGGTGAGGCGTTGAGGGCTTTTTCAAGTATTTTTTCAAAGAAAAAAAATGTTCCTATTCGTATTTTCATATGTTTATAAAAGTTTTATTGTTGAGTATATATTTATGCAAGATGAATGCTTAAATTTGACCTCTTTCATATTCATATGCTTAAATTTGACCTCTTTCATATTCATATTTAACATTAGCATGTCCAATTATTTCAATAAACTCTTACTATTACACCTTTAAACATATAAGAAAGTGTATACGAATTCAAATACCCATATAAGAAAAAAATTTTGGACGGGGGCGCTGCCTCCTGCAACCCTCGCAGGGGGGGCCAACCTGGGCCCCCTAGCCCCCCCAGGCTCGCTGACCGGGCAGCGAGACCCCCGTACTGGTAGGGTATGGTAGCACAGGGAGAACATCATACTGTTCTTCATCTGGTTCAGTGATTAGGATTCAAATCGTATGATTCATATCAACAACTTGGATATCTTTAGTGGCAACTATACCCAATCCTTTTTTGATAAAAAATTAGTGATAGTTATAGCCAATGATTTCCTTTTGATTGAGTAGAAATTTAGTAGAAAGGTTTATTGCATTAACATATCATCATATAGTTTCCTTTTGATTTCCTTTTTCGTGTTCTTATCTTCATAATATCATCATATAATACATTGTTATATACTATATATTTGTCAGAATATATTATTTCACCAATAAATATATTTATTGTATATTTTATAATTATTTTTCTATACAAACTGAGGCTTACGCCTCGACCGTCTCGAGGCTACGCCTCGCCTCGCTTCCAGGGAAAACGCCTCGTTCTGCCTTTCGTTTTTTCAAACCTTGCATACAAATTCATTCTTGGCATCAACTTAAAGTAAAGGCCAATCAAGATGTACGATAACTGCCACAAGTGTCTGTATTATGAAGAGATGAACGACCAGGTGGGGAGAATGTGTTAAAGAAATCAACATTATAGGTTTGAGTAAACCCTTGGTTATTAAGCAAACCTAGTACCGAGCAATCAACCCATTGGACTTATATTTCACTGTAAATATCCATCTGGATCCAACAACCTCATTGCCACTAGGTGAATCAACAAGTTGTCATGCGCTTCATGAATAAAGTGAAGATTATAGTTGTTCAGATCATACCATGTTTCTGATAAAAGTTTGCCAAAGAGTAATCAGTTGGTATTTTCATGCGGTTGATGAGATGTAAACGTATTACGATAAAAGATCGGTGTGCAAGAATCTTTACTGGGGTTTCAAATAGATGTTCGCTCTATGACTTGAATGAGAAAACAATAGAACATCTTTTTTTACATTGTGAGAAGACATCCAAGATCTGGGAGGGGTTCGATTTGGAATGGCTAAATCGCCAAAGCATAGACCATTTTTTGGGACTCCTTTGTAGCGGCAAAGAACAAGCAAAATGGTATACTTTTACTGTCGGTAGAATCATTTGGGCAATATGATTAGCTAGAAATGGTTCACTATTTACCTCTCCGTGCTATTACTATGAAAACGTAATCTCTCATTCCAAGTCTCTAATTGAGTCTTGGTGTCTGTAAGTCTTTTTTGTAATATCTTCTTTTTTTAATATATTTGGTTGGACACCTTAGTGTGTTACCTCATCTTTGAGCTCAAAAAAGAAGAGTATGGGATTTGGTTACTTCAAGCGCACGGACATTTGGAAATACATTGCCAGAGCCCGTGGGACTGGAGAACCTAAGAGAAGCTTGTTGGTAACAGTAGGATGATATTTGGTGGAGGCATTACTACTTTCCTAGATGGCACATGGAACAAGTTGGGTTCGCCAGACCCTAATGACGAAGGTATTGCAGTGTTGGGGGTTTCAACGTGTGTGTGAGGGGGCGTTGAGAAGGGCTTCAAGGCCATGAAGAATTCATTACATACTATATTGATGGTAATGTGAATTGGATTCACATTCTTCGTTAATTAACTATAAATATGATCTACATTTTATTTTGGACTAATGAATTGGATCAGTGTTCAGGAAATCGGCCGAGTATACCGTATACTCGGCCGCATACTCATACTCGGAAGCCTTGGCGCTCCGAGTATGACCAGATCGGCATCTAAGCGGGTCTGACCGCATACTCGGCCGAGTATGCGGTATATGCAGCCGAGTATGCGGCCGATTTTCAAATAAACATTTTGTAAAACCCTAACATAAACTTAGACACCCGACCTAACGCTCTTTCAATAGATATTTTTTTCTCATTTGACTCTACATTACCTTTTATCCCAATAGTTTTGTTCCTTATACCTTCAATTATTTATTATTATATTCAAGAGCTATAATATTTAGATGATATTAACATGATATTAAAATATATTTATATTTTTAATAATAAAAAATACCAAACCGCATAAAACCGCATACTCCCCGCATACTCTCCCGCATACCGCATACTCTCTATGCAGTGACCCCTCCGACTGAATACCGCATACCGCCTTCCTGAACATTGAATTGGATACGTATCTCAAGGATGATTTGCCTATTGTCTCAAGGAAATAATTGTTAATAATTATCAAGATATAATTCCACAACCATCAAAGATCAAGTAGGATTTCAATTTAAATTTGAATTTTGATGGAGATAATTATCCACCATAATTCATGACGGACATCCACTCTTCTCTATAAAAGGTGAGGGGTACCTCCATTATCTCTCATTCTTTGAGTTGAAATCAAAATAAGAAATGCTTTTCTTATTATGAGAACCCTAGGACTCCTTACATAGATGGAGACCTAGAGTTAGGGTTACAAGGACGGATGCCTCTCCACTCAAAAGATAGGAGTATCCATGGGGTTAGGGTTTATAATTAAGCATTCAACAATATATTTCTCAGATTTCACCCGATATCAGTAGAGAGTTTTGAAGAAGAGACAAGTACTTGACCTATACATTAACCTCATAGAAGATTGTATGATAGGGCTTCATCTTGTGTACAGTCTGGGAAGACTGACTATTTTGATATCAACATTAGTCTGCATCAAGGTTCAACTTTGAGTCTATTCCTTTTTACTTTTATTATGGACGAGCTGACAAGTCACATTTAGGATGAGATACCTTGGTATATGTTATTCGCTGATGATATTGTATTGATTGATGATACTAGAGATGGAGTAAATGAGAAGCTTGAGGTCTGAAGACATGCATTAGAGACTAAAGGATTTCGTATAAGTAAGGCTAAAACTGAATATATGGAGTGTACTAGGATTTCGTATAAGTAGAGTTAAAACTGAATATATGGAGTGTAATTTTGACGGAAGCAATGGTGAAGGAATCGGGGTTAAAATTGGTGATGATAACATTCAGATAGATATTCTTTTAGATACTTGGGATCTATGTTGCAACATGATGGGGAAATTGATGGAGATATTACAAATAAAATAAATACATGTTGGATAAAGTGGAGAGGAGCCTTTATTGTTCACTGTGATAAGAAAATTCCTTTGAAAATCAAAGGAAAGTTTTACAAAGCAGCAGTGAGGCTTGCTATGCTCTATGGACATGAATGTTGGCATGTGAATCATAGACATGTGCCGAGAATGGCAGTAGTAGAAATGAAAATGCTAAGGTGGGTGTGTGGACACGCACGTAAAGATTGGATTCGGAATGATGCCATCAGAAGGAAAGTTGGCGTAGTTCTGATCGAGGATAAAATGCGAGAAAATCTCTTAAGGTGGTTTGGCCATTTGCAAAGACGACCAGCTGATGCACCGGTGAGAAGATGCGAGTTTTGGAATGTTGAGCCGGCTAAAAGATGGCAAGGAAGGCCCAAGAAGTGTTGGAATGAGACTATACAAAGGGATCTTATTTTTTTGGATCTAAGCCCGAGAATGACCCAAGATAGATCTGAATGGAGGCGAAGAATCCATATAGCCGACCCTACTTAATGTGGGAAAAAGTTTTGTTGTTATTGTTGTTGTTGGCGCCCGATATCGATGAGATTTCTACCATATCACCGTATTTTTGCCATATTTTTGGAGTGTTTTTACTTAATAGAGTCATATTAGATTGTTGGCAAAAATTTGCTCTTATAAGAAACTTTAGAATCAAGTTTTCTTTCAAGTGTCATATACCACTAGATTGTTGGCAACAATTTGAATAATCCTAGAACAGATATACCCAATACTAGTATAAATGGACATCCATCTCAAATGCGAGGTTAAGTACTCTTAGCCTCCATTATAAAATCAAACCATCAATATAGGCTAAGTAATCGATTATAAAATCAGGTATCCCTATATGACATGAGAATGATATTATATATAGGCAAACAATATAAGGCAGCAGATAGCACATATTAGTAGCGTAGATGATATATGGACCCACCCCAAGGACCTTTAGTTCTTATAGGTAACACGGTAACTATCTGCTAGTATTTATAATCAATTATCAAGATTTATCTAAATTCAGGAATTCTGGTATCACTAAACTTGTAGTGCATCATAGTTTCTTTTCTTTATTGCATATTTTACTTTGCGAGACACATATCATGTTAGCAAGAAATATATGATGTGACATAAGTCAAGCCTCTTAAATATACCTCTTTTTCATCTAAGGAAGAATTTTTATCTTATTTATGTATTAAAGAATATTAGAAAATTTAAATTTTAAAAGGAAAGATCATTTTAAGCCATGTCCATAATTTCCAACGATATGAAAGAAATATCAGCGATATGTTCCCATATTTCCCTTTTTGGACTCGATAAAAGGAGACAGAAATCGATATTGTGATTACCAATCTATATTAGTCATTGACATACATCCCTAAAATTATATGAACTACACCAAGATTGTATGGCATTCATTGGAATATGAGATCAGATATGATCATCTGGGAATAAATGAATGAATCAATGAAAATAACAGACTTGGAAAAGATTCAAGAGATTACCAGGTAGAAAGAGTGCCCTCATCAAAATCCATTGCAAGGGGGGCACGTCTACAATGTGGTATTGTAGAAGAAAGTAGAAACAAGATTCCTGCCAACAACATCCATGGACATCTCCTCCTATGGGCTCACATTGATCATCCAGCCATCCCCAATGCCATAGTCTATGCTCAGCTCTCTATAGGGAGGGATGTTCTCCAACGCAAAGATCATGAGATGGGGATATGATGTGTCGTAGTGATCGTAGAGCACGAGCTGCAGGAACACGTTCGGGGTGCAGCTGTGGCTCAGGTAGCATGCAACGTTCCTTGATCGAGTCACATCGAGTGCGTACTTCACACGAGGAATCGGGGGATCGAGGGGGCGTCGGTACCCAGGATCAACATTGGATACGTCCCCCCATTCAAACCATCTATTGGGGAACCTGCTGAGATGCACCAGGCTATCTCCATTCATAGATAGCAGCTCAGTCTGCTGCTCAGTAAGTACGATCCCACTGTACTCGCATACAAAGGTTCCAGCTCGAATCAGGTCAAGAGACCGCACTCCCCACCCGGTCTCCCTCGACCGGAACACCTCTAGCCGGCTTCTGCCCCCCTTCTGGCTGACGCGGTTCCTGCAGCTCGGCGGACAGTGGCAGAAGCTGCCGCATTCGTACACCAAAGGTTTCCCGGTCACGAGCACCCCATGTGGGTCATACGCGAAATCGCCCCCATTCCTCTCTGCGCAGGCACAATCCTCCCCGCAATTTGTTATGCAGCGGCAGCCGGAGAAGTTGTCCCCGTGTAGGAGCACGGAGGATGGGTACATCGGGCGGGTGACATAGTCGAATAGCATCGGCTCATGGTCACCATCGATATCATTGAACAACCCAACTGGAGCACGATCCTGTCCTATCGAAATATCGCAGCTGGCATAATTTGTAGCTGTGGAATTCAGTAGCTTCTCCTTCATCTCCTCGGCGAATTTGAGCACAGTGCTGCCCATCTCGAACTGCCCGGCAATGCGAACGATCTTGTACTTGTATACGGTGAACCCTGACTTTCCGACGTCCTTCCAGAACTCGACAACACGATAGAGTCCGTCATAGACGTAGACCTTGCCGGTGGGGCCGCCTTCGAATTTGAACCCGCGGATCACACGGATTTCGACGCCGTAGTTCATGCTTCGCTCCAGAGCGAGGTTCCCCCCTTCGAGGCGTTGGTCAACGGAGTGACGGTGGAGGTTACGGTCGCGGCCGCCGTGGCCGGTGTAGATGATGACATTCCCGGAGTCCTCATCGTCCTCGTAGCCACCGGAGACGACGATGCTGGTGGCAATGGGTTCGCCATTGGGGGCACGGCTGGCGGGGACATAGTCGATACCGCCTTGGGGAAGGCCATGGAGACCGATGACGCAGAGCTCGATCCGGTAGAAGAAGATGTCACCGACGTAGACGCCAGGGATCGAGCCGACGATGCGGCGGTCACGGTTGATCCAGAGATCGCGGGCGGTCATGACCGCAGCGGCCTTGAGGTCGGGGCGGCCGCGGCGGCCGGCAGCGGTGGGGGAGCGCTCTTCGTGGCGGGAGAGGAGGAGGCGGAGGGACTCGAATGTGGAGCGCGTGCGGCGGACGAGGTCGCGGAAGTGGCGCTGGTCGGCGGCGCCGATGGAGGAGACGCGGACCATCTCGGCGGAGCGGGGGAGGTGCTTCTTCTTGGGGGGGACGGCGACGACGACGGGACCGGGGGCGGGGGCGGGGGAGGGGGAGGGGATGAGGGAGGTGGTCGTGGAGGAGGTGAGGGAGAGGAAGAGGTGGGCGAGACGGTAGTACTCGGAGAAGAGCTGGTCCTCGTCGGGGTCGAGCTTTAATAGAAGAGATTTGGGATCGAGGGAAGGGGAAGGGGAGAGGGGGAGGGGATCTTCTGGGATCTCTTCTTTGGGTTCAAGCTTCGGGACGAGGTTGAGGTTGAGGTCGAGGGGGAGAGGGAAAGTGGAGGACGCCATGGGAGGGAGGAGGAAGAAGGTGGAGCACGAGGAGTGGAGTGGCACTTCCCACCAAGGACAAGGAGGATCTTTTTTTCTCCGGAAGGAAAAAAGGGAGGTATTCTTTCAATGGGAATTTTTTTGCTGATACCTCTGGAAAAAATAATGCAATTTTATCATGCCTCTACGAGAGAGATGACTTATACAGTGAGTCATGTACCGATTTGAGTTTTGGTGAGCACTAAATGTAGGCTTTCCATGTGTATTTCTATTTTAAAGGTTGCCTATTTCGAAAGAGCACGGTTTTGGAAGGATATTATACGTTTGAGCCTCTTATATTTCCAATTATACCGATTCCTTAAAAAAAGCAAGACGGTTTTGGAAAGATACATTCAAATCTTTAATTTCGTACCGAAAAAAAGTCATTGTACATTTGATCAGTAATGTACATAATGTACTTAAGTAATTATGTGTTGCGAGATCAATAATACCGAAACAATTGTCAGTATTTTACATATATAATATTACATTGTACAGAGATCAGTAACTCAAGTAATACATATCCAGTTGTCAAGTAATTATTGTTGTGAGATCATTAATTAAGTATGTAAATTACTAACGTCCATACAATAAGTACTGATTACATATGTCCGTTTTACTGAAGTTATTTTGATTGTTACTAATGTTATAGTTATTTAATACTTTGAGTCTTACTGAAGCACCTCTTATTTACTTATATAACATTTTTAATTACTTATAATGCATCGAGTGTTACTGATAGCAATATAATATTTACTGGTCACGTGATTTTTTATACTTATTCCAATTTACTTATTCCATTATCTTCTTTTTACCTACAATTTAGTACATATTACTGATGCTTCTATATATCTTACTTGTTTTATTCTTTGTTTTGAATTACTATCGAATCACACCTTCTTTACTTATTTAGCCTATTTAGTTAATTGTAATACATCAAGTGTTACTGAAAGTCACGCATAAATTACTTAATTATTCTTATATGGTGAACATCCAAATTTCAACTGTTGTCTTCTAGTCCATTTAGATGATGTTATTTTGCTCTCGCTCCTCGACGTAACAGCAGCTTCTTCAAGACATCAAATTGTTGCATTGTTCTGTAAGAAATAATAAGTTAATTGACCATTTAAAAAATTAAAATATCAAAAATTTGGAAAAGAATACACATTACTTACAAATTTTCAGTAACGTTTCAGGAAGATACTTGCTTCGGTAATATTTTATATCCGTGAATAGTAAAAATTGTATAAAGAAAAGTAGCTCAGCAATATACTCGCTTCAGTAAGAATCATTTAATGACAAGTAACTTGTAATGAATTGTTAGTAACATTTGGTATATGACAAGTAACTTGTAATAAATTGTTAGTAACGTTTGGTATATGACAAGTAACTTGTAATGAATTGTATTTATAACAGTAATTCAATGTAAGGCATAGGTAATTTGATGAGCTACTTAAGTAAATTACTGAATTGAAATCAGCAAGATAAACTTCAGAATTCATATCAGTAAGAATTCACTCTTTCGAAATTAAGTAGATTTATTTTTGCAAAAAAATCAGTAACTTTTAATTCCATATCAGTAACTAATTGTGTTATCATTAGCAACATAAAATATCTTATAAGTAAATTACTTAAATATATCAACAACTCGGTACATTTTCGACGTAACGCATGAAAACTAACAGTTGTATTTACTGTAACTTTTTTATTATATGAAATCAAAATACCTTCGATAAAAAATCAATTAGGACTACAAATTGTGTATCAAAATGAATAAAAATCGATATTATGAATACAACTTTCTCATATTTCAATCATACTTCTTGAATAAATATTGCTTACGATAAAAAATATGCAGTATTCATAAAATGAATATTACTGAATTCATCGTCTTGTCATTTTGATCCAAAAAAACATTGCTAAAAATAAAAATATCATTAAAACAATAAAATTATGATAAAAATAAGCGATTAAATCATGAAATCGAATCACATACCTCCCATCTTACGTTGGAATGAAACAAAAGCCTTGCGTTGGAATGAAACGATAGATTTTAGCAATCATATGCACGTGCCTTCCACTTTCCAGAAACGTAAAGCTATTTTTAGAAATGTTTTAATTTCCAATTTTGTTTTATTTCCATACGAAAATCGGTTCCTATTTTTTTGGGATTGAATCTTGTGGATGGACGGCTACGATTGGGTGCTCATCCCAACTCAAATGGGCTTAGAGTTCATTGGATAAATTCCCTATATATACATGGATTCAATGTAGGGATGAAATTGGATCGGATATGGTTCGGATATAGACATTTTCATATTCGTATTCGCTTCATCCATATCGCATACGAATCCGGACATGGATACTTATCGGATATGGATTTTAAAAATCATATCCGAATAATAATCGGATATGAACTCGGATCGAATATTTATCGAATACGAATTCGGATCGAATATTCATCGAATACGAATACGAATCGAATAAAGAGCGAATACGAATATGGACAAAATAAAGATCCAATACAAATATGATCAAGTATCCATTAAAATTATGAGTCCAAACCATTCAGTTGTTATCAAGTACGAGTCAACAAAATTACAATTGATAAATAATGATAAAATAACAAAAATAATTGGAAGAAATATCTTGTATTTACAAAGAAAGACATATCCTTGCATACTATAATGTTAAGTAATCCACTCTACAAATGTCACTATCTATACTCATGCAATCAACCGATCATGTACAAATTTTAAAATGGGGTATATTATATGAATCACGATGATTTCATACAATACTGTGAAACATAGCTTCTTCAATGAGAGCGAACCGTACATCTAGACGAATACTTCTGAATCAACTTGCATACATATGAAAATATTCTATGAAATTTTAAGAGCAATAATGTATACATATGGATAATGTGCAAAGAGTTGTACAACCTACATACTTGAAATCAAATATCAACCATCTAAATTAAAAAGATGATAATAGTCATTGTAAAAGTTTTTAAATAAAACATGCCAAATAAAAGTGATAACTTAAACTAATAAGTCTCAGGAAAATAAGAATGTGGAGCAATATGACATCAACGTCATTCATCATCCTCAATCAGAAGACACCGTGCATGTTTTATAATTCACAGTTAGTGCTTAACATAAAATATATTATCAAAAAATGATTTCTCTTGTGGTTGATTTCTACTTAATAGTTCACCTGAACTAACTAATCAAACATTGATTTTTCTTCAAACTGTGTTGATGTTCCGATGTCATCTATAAATAATCCTCCATGTACTTGATTTAAGTCAAATTCAGATGTGATATCATCCATCAATGTTGTGTAGAACCTGTGTTATATTATCAAATTATAATATATAAATCATATTAGAAACTCAAATAACTTGACGATAATTTAAAATTTAACTCACTTCCTCTTGTCACCATCAACCAATCTTGAGTACACGTAAGAGCTTCCACAGTATCTGGTGCTAACCTACTAGGATATATATCAATCATTCTTCCTCCACTACTAAATGCAGACTCAGATGCAACAGTGGATATAGGAACACAGAGAATATCTCTTGCCATCCTTGATAAACTGGATATGCACCTTGATTATCTCTCCACCATTAAAGAATATTGAATGTTGCTGAGCAAGTATTGGGATCAATTAACATCATCAATATAACGATCTAATTCTTGTGGCCGATTTTCTGAACTTTGCTTCAAAAACTGGGCAAATTTCCTTCTCTTCTTTCTCCTTAATCTGAATCATCATTACCACTACTTTTATGCATTGTTGTAGTATTATAAGGCAGCGGAGTTGACGAACACGAAGAAGAGTACTCAGAAAACAACTTCTTTAATATGGAGGAAACTTTTTCAATCTCATGTGAAGCACTTTCACCATATAGTTGTCTAAAATAAAACTCGATATACCTCACTTTATAGTTTGGATCAAGAAAACATGCTATCGCCAACATTTTAGTTATTTTTTTGCCAATATTTTTCAGACTTCATTTTCATCCCAACTATCATTCGAGTAACAGTCTCATCAACATCTATAGACCAATCCAAAAGTTGAATGTAGATTTCACAAAATTCACCAAAAAAAGTGATTTGAGGTGGGATACATTGATCTGGAAAAAATCTCGGTCACATCATAAAAGATTTTTAGACAATCTGAAATATTTTTTACTTGGTTCCACTCTTCATCTGAAGGACATTTACTATACTTTGGAACAAACATATGATATATAACCAATGCATGTTGATGATCTAGAGCAGATTTGAGCATTAAATATGTGGAATTCCAATGTGTAGATACATCAAGTGACAAAGTTTTTCCATTAGAAGAATTCACCTTCGTAATTGCTTCTTCAATTTTTCCTTGATGTTGCAGAGAATTTTTGATGAACTTTACAGTCTCTCTAATTCTATCAATGACATGCTCGATTTCTTTCAAACCATCTTGTACAACTAAATTAATTATATGTGCATCACATCTCACGTGAAAGAACTCACTGCCCATGACAAGGTTCTTCTGAAGATTTAATTTCATGATCTTAATGGCCACATCATTAGCAGAGTCATTATCTACCATTAGTAAAAACAACTTACAAAATAAATTCCATTCAAGAACCTTCTTTGTGAATTGTTCGCACAACTTATCTCCAGTACCTCTTCCTTCCGCATGCGTGAAATTTATGATTATCTTTTGTAATTTCCACTCATCATCCAAGTAATGTGCTGTGATGCACAAGTAATCTTTGTTCTGACATGATGTCCTTTGTCCATTGTGAGACTTACTCTACAAGGGAGTGATTCGAATACATCAAGTAGTTTCTTCCTCTCGTCCTCGAAAACATAGATAGAAAATTTCTTCACCGTAATTCTGGACTTAATTTGAAAAAATGGATTTATTGATTTGATAAATTCCCAAAATCCAACATGGTCTGCCATTGCAAAAAATAAGCATGCAAAATGAACATTTCATCGAACTTTCTTTGACTAAGCTCGTCATCGATGAATCCCTATTCATCACTCTTTATTCTTTTATTTTAGCTAAATATTTTGACAAAACATCATGTACATAGTTGTAAATATAATAAGTTACAGATAAGCATGCATTTATAAATATTAATAATTAGCATGTATTTGTGCAAAAATAAAAGAATAAAGAATAAAAGAAAAATACGGAAATATTTAGAATAAATATTGAGCGACCTAATCCCAAGAGAGGGCCAACCATGGGTCTGATTGCCAAATAAAATAAGTAGAGAGAGATGGGTCACTCTACCTTGTACACTTCCCCTTATATATATATATATATTATTTTTCGCAAAAATCAAAATAAAAATATCTTTATATTGCCTTGTATATATTCTTAAAAATAAAATAAAAATTTAAAAATAAAAATAAAATAAAATAATTTCTGTATAAAACCTTGTACATAACACATGTATATATGTATCATATCCTTATTTATTTAAAATTTGTAAACAACTCATAAAAATATAATAAAAATTATTTTATACTCCAAATTTTATGTTGTAAATAAATAAAACATATAAAATTGGGGCATTTGTACAAAAACAAATAAAATAAAAACTAAATAAAAATAAATAAATAATTTATACATGTACATAATGTAATATAATGTATATACCTTAATTTATTTTTCATAAAAATAAATAAAAATCACTATAAAATTATTTAAAAAATAATAAACATTTTCATGTTGAACACTTTTTAAAATAAAATCATTTTCTATTTTTAAATTATTTTACAAATAATTTTGACTCAGTTGATTTCTGATTGGTCCAGAGGGGAACGTTGACCTCGGTCAACTGCCCCCTTTGGACCTATTTCCTTCACGGATTCGGTTTTGCCCGATCTTTGCTGATTTTTCCTGAACCGATTCGTCCTCCTTATCCCTCGATTAGACAGTCCGAATACCGGGGAATGATCCACAATTCTCGCCCGATGTCGCCTTTAGGGATCCGTTCCTCGGATTGCGCGCCCTTGCTCCCATCTTCTCGAACCCTGCTGGGTATATAACTTCCTAGAGTCGCAACTTCTTCCGCATCTTTGGCCATTGCCCTCGTTTCCTGGGAGCTCCATCTTCTTCCTTGAGTGACAGCAAGTGAGGAGAGTGTCGTAGTGAGGTCTCGAGGTGTCTACCCTAGGTCCGGCAAGCTTCATCACCGTGCTCCACCGCGAGGTGAGCTCCAGCCTCTGGACACGTCAATCCATCGAGGCGAAGACCCCCGAAGGTCCGCGACATTCAGCCCAGACGACATCATCCATTAGGTAACCCTGATTCATCCTCGTTGTGCTTAATTCAAGAATTTGGAGGTAGGTCAGATTGAGTCATAGGCTTGATTTTATTGTGATCGAATCATCGTTTAGCCGTTCCGACAACCCTAGCATGTCCATCAGACTCCTCCCCACCTTCTACACCCATTCGCTTCCCCCCGTTCACCCAGGAACGGGGATTGAGCCCTCCTCCACCGTTGCTTCGCCGGAGGGCCACGCTCCGCCTCGCCCTTCACCCCTTTCGCGTACTAATGGGTCAAGGCACTTGCCCTTGACCCAGTGATTCATTTGTGCAGGTGTTGACACCAAAGAACCTCACCTGGAGGTTTGGATTTCAAAGCACAGCAGCTCCAGGTCCATCGCGTCGCTGGGGTATTCTAGATGTCCCTGGCCTCATCGGAGCATCCCTACAGCTGCGGATTGTCATCAGCATCCTTTTCCCCATCCTAGCAGCCTCTAAGAACGCCTCAACCACACGTAGCGGCCGGTCGAAGCTCGCCGGAGGAGAGTTCTTCAACATTCTTCCAGGAGGTGTCTCCGCCGTTGGATCGAGGCCACCGTCAGTTCTGATCGTGATTGTTCGTCTTTGAGAGGCTCTCGACCATCCGATCCATCTGAGGATCAGATCTCACACGTCCATCGTTGAACCGGTATTCGAGACTCTCCACCGTCCGATCTTAAGTGAGGACATGTTCAGCCGTTGGATCTGTAATAAGAAGGGTAATTTGCACTTAGGCCCTCCTATCTGTTTACATTTCAGCATTAGTCCTGTAAATATTTTTAGCCGTTGTGTTTATTTTGGATAATTTGCACTTAGGACCTTATGCTTTCAGAATTTGCACTTTAGTCCCTCTATTTGAGCTTCACGTGGTCTGTCACGTGCTATCTGGGTGATTTGCATATTTCAACCCGAACTTCATGAGTGTTACTGATTGAATTTTTATAAATAGGAATTGCACTTATACCCCTGCTTGTATGTTTCACGTACCGTCCTCATGCGGATCTGGGCTTTTTGCATATTCAGCCTTATACTCTTTTTACGTGTTATTGTTTGGTTGATGGCTTTTAAATAATTGCACATTGGTCCTTGTGTGCTGTGTCTCTTTGATTGGCTTGAATAAATAGCAAATCTCGTCCAAAATTTATGAAATTTTGGACACATGGCTCCTGCCATGGTGTAAGAATTTTTGTGAATTTTTGGCTCATTTTGTTTGCATTTGTTATTTTTAAAAATTTAAAAATCTTAAAAATTTCTTCTGTCCAGTTTTAAAAATCAACTAAAAAATTAAAAACCCTTTAAAAATCTAAAAAAATTGCTTTGTGTTTATTTTGAGTTGCTTTTGCTTGTATCCAATTTTTATCGTATTTGCATTTATAAAAAATAATAAAAAATGAAAAACCCTTTTAAATTTTATAAAAATTCAGGAAAAATAAAAAAATATATATTTTCTTCTCCTGTAGTTAGTTTTTAGTCTACAATTTTACATAGAATTACTGTTGGGATTGTATAGGCATTTTAAGTATTTTTAACTTGCCTTTAGATCTCAGTTGTACACTGTTTAGCATTTTTGACCTTGTTCAATTTTTATAAAATCATATAAATTAGAAAATCAAGAAAATTTACAAAAACATCTGAATAATGTAAAACCCGAAAATATTTTTATTTAAATTTTTTGAGTATTTTGATGTGCTAAATAATTGTTTGATTGTGATTTTGTGAGTGTTTTTTATCCTTTTTCCTAATATTAAAAATTCCAAAAAATTAAAAAAACCATAAAATCCAATAAAAATATTTGTTTTCGGATTTCTGACTACTTCGTAGCTTAGGCATACCGTGCTCTTTGTGTTCGACCCTGGTAGCTATACCAAGTAAAATAAAATAGCGAGACCGTTATTTTTGTGCTTGATTGTATAATTTTTCTCCTTGGTGGTCTTTCTTGATTTTCTTGATCGGTTCTGATCCGAGTGGTTGAGGTCGCAACGACCAGTGATATATTTTACCCTTAGTCTCTCGGGTTTTCGGGTCATCAGTCATCAAACTTATAAATAGAAATATTAGAAGCTGAATCCTTCCGTGATACTTGCAAAAGTTGTTGACGAATGTCTTCATTTTTTCTTTTAGGACATCGATTATAATGATTCCATAATCATGTTGTCCCTTGAGATGATTCACATGCCTGCGGCTCTTTACAAAATTGACAAACTGCCCTAAGTGCTTGCACCTCAATTCCGTTGACTTCCTCAACAACAAGTTGTTTCTTGAAATAAACCTTTGTCCATAATTCAGAAGTTTTCTTTTTTCCTTTTCTACCTTATCCTTCAACTTTATCAGTTTCATTAATTTCAGACATTTCATTGGTAGAATTGGCAATTGGAGTCACATTTGGTGTTTTAAAATCATTGTTGGTATTTTCACATCCAGCTAACCCTTGTGACATTGTTCCATAACATACATATAAAAGAAGTAATTTAAAATACAAAACAATAATTTAAGATATTTTTTATGATGCAATGAAATTCTTCGATCTTGTAGTGGTAGAGAGCATATCAAAATCAATCTAATACAACATAGTTACACATATCATGCTATAAAAATATTTATCTATTAATTTCAATTTTAAAATTTTCATGGTCCAAGTTTCTTGTGTAATTATGAAGTAACGATGTTTAGATGGTGTTGTCAAATCTAAATTTTAATTTTTTACATTTGCAAATATTATCAAACACGTGGTGTTACAAGCTATGGACAATGCAAACTTTTCACTTGAAAAAATAAGGTACTAAAAAATATTCGACAACGTTGATACCTGCACATAACACGTTTCCACCGTGGACACTGGAGATTCAGATGGAAAAAAGATGTAGTGGAGGCTAGAGAGGTGTTGAGTCTGCAACTTCAAAGCTACGTGATGGATGAAAACTTTTTACTCTTACGGACAGTCGTACAAAACCACAATGGAGTCTCTTGTAAGTTTTCTTTCAACATTTACTTCATAAATCCAAGAAAAAGACTGCGAGCAGCAAGTCTGCTACTTGAGAAAGAGGACCGGATTTGGTGGAGTGGAGATGTCGAACCATCAAGTGCAGGATGCTGCAAGCGATGCCAGAATTGGGAACTTGGGAGTTGGGATTGTGAATTCATGATTTGTGAGACGTTGATGTGAATATAGAAAGTATTATAATTTATTGGAGGTTTAAATACGTGATTAGTTAATGGGCCAATGCTTTTATTACTTTACATTTATGAATATGGTAATGGGAATTTCAACCAATGGTCTCTGCATACCATTACCCTATCATCAAAATTGAAGCCAATTTGGAAAGGAATGATAATAGTTTAAATATAATTAGTTTGGATATCTGGATTCGGATCTGAAATTTTGAGGGAATTCCGTACTCGTATCTGTATTTTGGATTTTTTTAATTCCAATATCCGTATTTGGATTCGGATTCGATTGAAAGTAAAATATAGATATCCATATTCGGTAATTATTTGAATACGGTAAAGCAGATATCCGGACATATCTGTATCCATTTTCACCCCTAGTTTAATGGATTGTCTGCGTCCTTTTTTTGGTATTTTTATTTTTTTTTGAGAAATATTACCATATATATATATATTCATCTGTATATCCCTCCCATATGTCATTTGAATTTCGTCAAAATAGAGACTCTTTTGCCCTACATCTAGAACAGGTAGATTACAAGTTTAGATCGTTAAATTACATGTTCTAGATGTAAGGCATAGGAGTCTCTGTTTCTGAAAAAAATTGAATGGCATATTGGAGAGATATATAGATGAATATACATGATTTTGTTTTGCAAAAAATTTAAAAATTGTGGAAAATGGGGGGGGGGGTGCAGCCTCATTTTTTCATGTTTGTGTGAAAAAGGAGTATGTTCCCTGGGTGTAGCTAACTTACATGCTCCCACTCCTTTTCTCCCATATTTTTCTAAATGAAACCTAAAAATTTAAAAATTGTGGAAAATGGGGGGGGGGGGGTGCAGCCTCATTTTTTCATGTTTGTGTGAAAAAGGAGTATGTTCCCTGGGTGTAGCTAACTTACATGCTCCCACTCCTTTTCTCCCATATTTTTCTAAATGAAACCTATTGGAATTTAGATCACAAGATGTCACCATGGTGTTATTAAAAAATCAACTTAATTCGAGACTTCTATCCCTTCCATCAAGAGTGTCAAATTTTAACGATCTCAAAATTACAGAAATTGACCCCCTTCAGATGGAGGGCATATGGGTCTTTGTTTCTGACGAAATTAGAATGACATGTTAGGGGAATATAGTGATGAATATACATATTTTTATTTTCCAAAAAATAAAATAATTGAGGGAAAATGAGGGAGGGAGTAGCCAATTGGCTACACCCAAGGTGTAGCCTCATTTAACCATATATATATATATATATAGAAGTGATCTTGTGAGAGCAAAAAGTTGTGAGAGCATGAGAGGAGTGATTCTGGACCACTAGATTCAATCAGGAGAGAGAAAACAAAATCTAGTGGTCCGGAATCACTCATATCATGCTCTCACAACTTTTTGCTCTCACAGTATCACTCCTCTAGCGATCCTGTGAGAGAAAGAAGTTGTGAGAACATGAGAGGGTGATTATGTACCATTAGATTCAACTAGGATAGAGAAAATAAAATTTAGTGGTCTAGAATCACCTCTCTCATTCTCTCACAACCTTTTGCTCTCACAGGATCACTCCTCATATACATATACATACATACATATATATATATATGTATATGAGGAGTGATCGTTTGAGAGCAAAAAGTTGTGAGAGCATGAGAGTAGTCATTCTAGACCACTAGATACAACCAGGAGAGAGAAAACAGAATCTAGTGGTCCATAATGACTTCCCTCATGCTCTCACAACTTTTTGCTCTTACAGGATCACTCACCATATATATATATATATATAAATGATCCAGAATCACTCTTCTCATGCTCTCACAGGTTTTTGCTTTCACAGGATCACTCTATACACACACACACACACAACCAAGTTGATTGTTACACAGAACATCTTCCTTTTCCTCTCTCTCTCTCTCTATATATATATATGGAAAGGAAGTAGTTTCGAGTAATATTCAAGATTGTTGTTACACAAAATAGTCCTCCCCCCTTTATTTTTTTCGAAAAAAAATCATGATTTATATATCCATCCTACATGTCGTTCAAATTTCGTTAGAAACAGAGACTTATATGCCCTCCATCTAGATTTTCTTTTTCTTTTTTGCATTTTTTTGGATTTTTATATTGCATCAGGAAAAGGAATATGTGCAGTGCTGAAATCAGAAACAGAGATCTTATTTACAACAAAATTCTTGTCCACAATATGTTGCACATCCGGTTCACAAAAAGGAGTATAATCTGGAGGACGAGATGCTGGTGCTGGTGGATAGGCAAAAAGTGGAGCCTCCGCTCCGTCGGCTGGCGTAGGTTCAGCTGCAGCCAGCGGCTCCTCCATGGCTGGAACGACTTCACTTCTGACTTTTTTGTTCTTCTTGATGATGGAGATAGTGGTGGACGGTAGCTGGAATGGATCCTCCTTCTTCTTCTTCCAAACCCGCCCCTGTAGTTGGCATGGTTGATGCAGAAGATGACGATTCACCTGAAGTTGTATTCTTCCCCTTATTGGTGACAGGTGATGAATCCACATTTCATCATCTTTATTCTATCATTTTGGCCTCAAAAACCCTGGCAAATGTGTGTAAATACCATTAATTCCAGCATCTTAGCATTTATACATGTGCATGTAAATAATGTATAAAATAATGTTTTTAAAGCCAAAATAATAGAATAAAGAAAAGAAAAGAAAAAGAATAAAATATTGTAAATATTTTATGACCCGAAACCCCGAGACCTAGGCATCTTGATGAATAGGTCGACAAGGAATAAAGTAGGGGGAGATAAGGGCCAGAATACAATAAAAATACCTATTCACTTTATTCATTCTTTATTAATTTTGGGACCTATTATTGGTTCCACTTTCTATATCTCAAATAAAGAAACTTTGTACATAAAAGTTGTAGATAATTAAATATAGAAAAATACAAAATTGATTTCACTCAAAAATAATATACAGATAAAAAGTTATGGTCTGAATAAATTTCCAGAATCTCAACTTCCCAGACCCGTATCTTCCAAATAAAAACTTGAAATGCATCAAACTCACCTGTAATTGTATATAATTTTAAATAATCTATTTAATGAAGGTGATTTCGCATTTGGCGGAGCTACGATTTGAAAGTTGAGTTTTGGACCCCTATTGTATACTTGTACAGATTAAAATATTCATTTTATTATTTATTCATTATCTTCGTAATTTTATATTTATAATTTTGTAAATATTATTTATAATAATTTTTTATATTAAAATCAGAATAAAAACTCAAAGGAAGCACAAAATAAAATACTTGTATAAATAGCATACCTAAGTATAATACCTATACATATACCGATAGAATTACTGTTTATATTTTATTAAGTGTACAAAATACATCAGATAAATCAAATAAAAATATATTTAAGTGTATAAAAATATTCTATAAATTTACAAAATAATAAACAAAAATAAAAAAAGTAAATACACAAAATAAAAATAAAATAATATATATATATATACATACCTATACAAGCCATAAAAGGTAACTTATAATTATATACCTCGAAAAATAAATAAAATCACCATAAAATTCTTTATAAAATAAGAAACATTTTTATTTTATAACCTAAAATTAATAAATTCATTTACTATTTTATTTCGAATTTACAAATATTTTTGACCAGCATTTTCCAGGTTGGTCTGCGTGGACCAACCACAACCGGTCTTTGGTTGACCTCGGTCAACTCCCTGACCGAGGCCTGCCAGCCTTCTGACACTCGATATTTTGCCTGATTTCTCTCCTTTTTGGAGCTCGATCCATTCACCCTCAGGCCTCGATTTCTTCTGGGGACTCCTTTCTTGATCATCACTGATCCTCGCCGAGCACCAAAATCCTCCAAAATCTTCATCATTCGCGCGTGGACCTCGCTTGAAGGAGACGCCACCACCTTGTACATAATGGACCCGCCACCTTAGAGATCGGATTTGAACCCTTCTTGGCCAACAATCCTCCTCCCCTTTGGCATCCTTCGCGTTGTTGGAGGTGACAGCTCCTCAACCATACCCTCATGCGAGTCGAGGAAGCCTTGTAGCGGCTCCACCTCTCCGCCGACCTCCGGCGTCGAGGTTCCCCCTCCTCTGGTTCCGACCATCGAGGTATACCCTTTCTCTCCTTCGTTCTACCTTCATTTGCTTCCCTGTAGTCGTAGGAGTAGATTAGCACCTTTAGATCCCCTCGCCGATCGCTCTCTCGTCGACCATCAACCCATCGTCGGAGCGCTCCTCCGGCCGTATCTCCTCCGCCTTTCATAGTCCGTCTCCGACGACCATTCCACCTCCACGGGGACCATGCATTTTACCTTGGTTCCTTTCACCTCTTTTTGCAGTTCAAAGTGCGTTCAATGCAACTGGAGTCCATTTTGCATAGTTCGTCGGAGATACCTGGAGCTCCGAGCTCCGCCGCCTTCGCGCTAGCACCCCGACGCTCCTCCGACGAACTTTGGACCTCCAACACATAGCCTGACCTCCCAGGAGCACGCCCATCTGTTCTTCACGCTACCAGACTGCCGGAGACCCGAGATCGAGATCCGAGAAGTTCGCCTCGCCGGCGTTCTTCCTTGTTCTTCCCTCTGGCCTCTCAGCCGTCCGATTTGGCCCCTGCTCCAGTTCTGATATCAGCCGTCAGATTCAGACTCGTCTCAGTCGTAGATCTCCATCGGAGGGTCTGATCCGTGCCGTCAATCGTCGAATCGTCATACACGCCACGTGGATAAGTGAGCGGCTCTCCGCCATTCGGTCGCGCACGTGTTGGGTATTTTGCACTCTTGACCTAGCCATTTTGTGTATTTCGTTTTAGTCCATAAACTTTCATTAGTAATTTAAATATTTCTGTAATATTTGCACCTAGGCCCCTGTACTTTAAGTATTTGCATTTAGGTCCAGTCCACGTCACCTCACGTGACTCACGCACGTTGGGTGGTGGACATTTTGCATTGGAACCCCCGTGGTTTGTTTATTTCAATTCAGTCAAAGAAATTTCTATTTAAGTTGTAATATTTTGGTAAAATTGCATGTTAGCCCCTGGAGTTTTGTAATATTGCAAAAATACCCCTGCCAGGTCACGTGCCCAGTGCACGTGAGTTTGGACATTTTGCAGCGAACCCCCTTCGGGTTCGGGTAATTATTTTTAGCCCAGAAAATTGTGTTTAACGTTATATATTTTTGAAAAATTGCAAGTAGGCCCTTGGAGTTCTGTGTATTTACATTTATGCCCTTGCTAATGTTGTGTTTGCTTAGATGTTTGCATTTATTTCATGCATCATTTTAACTCGAAAAATTACCCAAAAAATACCATAGGCTCCTGTTGCATTGTAGTTTAATGCCATATTTTTAATTTGCATTTTTATTGCATTTTCATATTTATTAAATAAAAAAAGCCTTTTTACCACTGTTTGCATTAGAAAATACATAAAAATTATAAAAAATCTTAAAAAAATCTAAAAAAAGTATATCTCGTGTGTTTTAGTTTATTTTATTTCCTGATCAAAAATCCCTAAAAATTACAAAAGAAAATTCCTAAAAATAGCAAAATTCTCAAAAACTTCATAAAAATCTAAAAATTTCATAAAAAAACTCCAAAAAATGTGTTTTCTATCTCTGAAATTTCCTTATCCTATTATCTATATATAAAAATTAATTTGAAAAATTTTCACTCCTGTTTGTTATTTTATTTCTATATTTTCGTCTTGATTGTATATTGTATTCGCTGTTTCCTAGTATTTTTGCCTTAAAAATACCAAAAAATAGAAAAATATAGAAAAAACACAAAAACATTAGAAAAATATAAAAATTGTAAAAACATTACATTACCTGTATTTTGAGCATTTTCCCCTATTTTTATCCCTCTCTTATCTCTAGTATATATATTCTTTATATGCATTATATCTTTATTAAAAAAAGAAAAGAAAATACAAAATTACAAAATATAAAAAGAAAATACAACATTAGTAATTAAAAACTAAAATACAAAAATATAAAATCAAAAATTAAATAAAAAATATAAAATTCAAAACCCACAAATGTAGCACTTGTAGGCATGTAACCACTTTCACATTTCTGAGCATTATTGCCTTATTCTACCTATTCGCTCCTCTACATACTTGCACTATACACATATTTTGTAGAGTTATAATAAATTTTAACTCCACACTTTGATTTTATCGCTTGATTTATCTATTATGGGTTAATTGTTGATTTAATCGGGATTTACCGAGGGTCGCCGCAACGACTTTGTCTCCGCTTTGTGCGAGACCTTTAGACCCTCGTATCTCGCGGTTAATCAAATGGTGATGTTGCCGGGGAGCAACAGCGCAGTTTAGTGTTTTTGTTGATTGTGAACTTTTGCCTACCTTTTTACATATTTATTCGATTATATTGTTTGATTGGTCTAATCACCCTTTTGTTGGATTTTGTGCGAGGTACCGTCGAGCGAGGTAAGCGCCCTATCCTAGGCGCTTGAGCACCCACATGAAAGCACTATGCATCGAAGAAAATTTGGAGGCTTGAGAAGACCATCACTTTTTGTAGAGTTTTTGTAGTTTAAAATATTTGTAATTTGAAGTGAGAGAGAGACTTAATTTGTAATAACTTGGACTCTCCAGGACACTCGGTCCTAATTTCCAAGTGTTTGTTCACTTGGGGGCTCACCGCGGTTTTGTGTTTTTCGTGGCTTTTTCTCGCTTTTATTTCTATTTATTTCACGAGGATTTAGCCCCTAGACATAGGAATTTTTGTTGATGGTGACGAATTAAGAAGCTAATGCCCAATCCCTAATATCTTGCCTGCACCTATAGACCGTAATTGGACTTGGCTAAAAATCAGTTGAAAAAGCTATTCGACTTAGACTAGAGACCACGTGCTGGGAGGGGTCGTATACAGTGCGTGCAAGATCCATTGTAGTGGACACAGATCGGCCCCAAGACTGGATCTGGACTCTCTTCTTAGTCGTAGCTACTTGTTCTTCACATTAATAGAAGTTACTCATCTTAGGGCGACTTCCTCGTGCATGCATCTAGGTAGTTTTATTTACTGTCTTTAATTTATACGCGGATCACTTTGCATGTAGAATGATGGCGAAAGGTACGCATCTCTATCCCTGCATGCATCATAGATTTTGACCGCGCATCGACTTTTCCGTTCTCCTCCCCCAGTTTTATTGGACTTTAAATAATAAGGAAGTTGGAAAATTCGTTAGACGATGTTTGTTCAGAAAAATACCTAAAAAGTGAAAACAATAAAAATTGGGACTGTTAAAGCAAACTTGACTTAAAATTCACCTCACAATATTTTTGCCTTGGGGAGAGCAACCTCCTAATTGATTGATTTATCTGCTGCGAGAGAGTGACTCGACACTAGGGTAGAGTCATACCCGAAATTTTAGTTGACTACTGGTCGTTGTTAGTCGTTCTCCAGTGAGGATTTCTTCGATAACCGGTAAAACAGACCACGATGTCCTTAGCAAATTGAATTAGCGGAAGCAACCGGGTTACGATCCGCAATTCATACTGGCTGGGAAAGATCTAACGTGGATTGGGACAGTCGGCTAGGAAAGTAGGGTTCCTAACAGCTTGTTCTAATGCTCTAATAAATTGATTGATAATCCAATAAAATTTGACAAGATAACGGGCTGAACCTCCACGGTCTTCAACTCAAGGGTTGCGTAGGTAAATTTGGGGTTTGAATTCAAATCTTGTTTGCTTTCCAGATCTCATCCGCCTTTCTCTCTAGTTCAAGATGATGGGAGGGAGATCCATTAGGCCACATCTGGTGGCACCGCTATCGAGCATTCCTCCTTTTTCATCTAGGTCATCTTCGGGGAGTTCAGACCCACTCTCCGAGCCTGAGTTTACTTCCACCCTGTTCCCCCTCGACCATCCTTCTTCTTCTATCAGTCTAGTGGTGTAAGAATTTAGTGCAACACAGAGTTTAGAGCATTTGACGATACCTGAGATGGATTCTTTTGGCTTTACAGAAAACCAAGATATGGAAGGCAGGGAGGAACACATTGATGAGCGTGGACTACCTCCGTACATATTTGATCAAGTTGCCATCATCAACTCACTGTTAGCCTCCCTAGAAACCATGCAGCGACAAATCCGAGACCAGGGAGTGTTCATGGGTGAAATATGAGGGAAATGCGTAAAGGCAGATAAGAACGAAATGAGGGCGGTGATACACCAGATGTAGAAGGAGGAGGACCTGACCATGAGAGACCACAACAGACAACCATGAGGCAGTTGCACAACCCAGCTGCAACCCTCACTCACCGATGGATTCGACTCCCTCCCATATATGGAGACTTCGAGCTTCGCCCACATACTATTCAACTACTGCCTAAGTTTCATGGGATGGACACCGAAGAACCGCACCTCCATCTGCAGGAGTTTGAAATGATATGCAGTACAATCCATGACATGTTTGTGACTGAGGACACAATCAAAATGATTGCCTTCCCGTTCTCCGTGGTTGATAGAGCTGCCTATTGGCTGAAAAATTTGGGGAGGTACATCGACACTTGGGAGAAGCTCCGGACCGCATACTTGAAGAAGTACTACCCACTCGGCCAGACAAAAGAAGAAAGAGCTATGATCAGCAACTTCAGAATGATCCCGAATGAACAATTCCATGAGGCTTGGGATCGCTTTAGAGAGCTCATTGACAGGTGTCCGGATCATGATATATCAAAGCCCAACTTGGTTCAGAGTTTCTTTTGTAGGCTGACACCAGAACTGCAGGGGCTTGTTAATGTCTCTTGTGGTGGGTCCTATTTCTCTAAGGGTGAAGATGACATTTGGGCCATTTATGAAGGAATGGCAGAGAACTCTACAGTCATGGCTCAAGCCCGAGTCTACACACAGCAGAAACCCCCCCAAGGAGCAGGAGCATATCAGAGGATCGCCCGCATTGATGCCGGTCCCCATACTTCTCAGCAACGGTAGCACAAGATGAATCATCAACTGCTGACATGGGCATAATCAGTGAAAAGTTGGACCGCATTGAGATTTTGGAGAAGAAGCAAGGCCAAGGTCTGGCACAGATAGACCAGTTGGCTAAGTCCATGAGTGACCTGAAGACTCACATCTTGAGTATTCAGGAGGCACAATCATCTTCACATCCGCCTCCCAGTTCACTGGCTGAGTCCAGAGGTAGCCGTTCTACCCCACCACCCTCCGCATACCGCCAAGTTCACCATGTCCAGGAGGAACCGGTACAATAGTTGCCACACTATTCACAACAGCCACCATCTCAGGACACTCAGATGGTGGTCTATCAGCCGGATCAGTCATTGACAGCACTACCACCTCCACCCTTCGAGCAGGAGCCGTTGATGGAAGTCAACGGGATATGGTACGACCGATACCCCCAGTAGCCCGGGATTCACCGTGATCACCCCGGATTTCATTGGTCCACCGGAGGCACTTCATCCCAGCAGCAGTCTCCAGCTCAGGGCAACCAGTACGACCAACAGCAGCAGCAGCAACATCCCCAATATTCCCACCACCCACAGTCTCACCATAGTCCTCGTCCCACCTATCAGGGACAATAGTGGAGGCAACGACAACAGTCTTACCAGCAGCAGTACCCTCAGTCTCACTAGCAACCTCAGTTTCAGCAAGAGAACACTCTCGGTTCTCCCACACCTGCCTTGGAGAACCCAGCACTTGACGATCTCGCCCGCTTGCTCTTCGAACAGCAAGCATCCTTCCGGCGAGAAATGGATGAGTTCCGGCAGGAAATAAGGGACATTATGAAAGGAAAAGCCGCCATACCTGCACAGAGCGAGCCAAACCCGAATAACTTGAAGAGAAAGTCTGAGCAGGTACAGTATACAGAGGATACCACTCCTAGTGCTTATTTGAATGACATGCATTCTATGTTTGATACTCATTTTGTGTCACCTAGGAGCGGTAGGGAACCAGCCGGTGGCGACTCATATGAGGGACAACACCATGGAGATTATAGAGCCCCAGATGAGGAGGGAAGCGGTGCTGATGCCTCTAACAACAATGATGATGATGACAGTGGTGCTGATGCCACCAAGGATGACCTTTCATACAACGGTGCTGAGACCGTCGTTATACCAGATGCAGACGATGGTGCTGAGGACACCATTTTTGATGCTGAACCAGAGCGCGGTGCTGAGGCCGTGAAGGAGAATATTTTGGGTGGTGCTGATACCCCCATTTTGAGTCCATATGTATTCCAACCGTCTGTTTTGCGATTTTCTGTATCCCTAGAGAACAGGAAAAAGACCAAAAAATGAATAAAGGAAAGGTTACTCCATCAATTCCGAGTCCATGTGTGTTGAATGATGATGTTTGCATGTATTTGAGTCCTTCACAGGGCCAGAAACCTTCTCCTAGCCCTCTGTCTGAGGAGGGCCCATCCGTCCCCTTCCCTCAAGACTCCGTTCGGCGAAGGGGAATAAAACAGAAAATCCCAAAAAGAAGGAATAGTTAGAGTTCAGCTAACAGATGATAGACAGATTTCAGATACAACTAACTCTACATGAGGCACTTGAGCACATCCCCCTCTTCCAAAAGAATCTGAGAGAGAAAACCACCGTACGCAGGAAGAGGAGGAACAACAGAGGAGAGATCCATGTGCTCACGCGTGCCACATGTTGTGCCATTCAGAACCAGCTGTCAACCAAACGACCAGACGCAGGAGCTCCTTATGTCAGATGCCAGATTAGTGAGCAGTAGTTCGATCGTAATCTATTAGACAACGACTCTTCTATCAACCTCCTTCCGGCTGCCTTACTCGACCGATTCAACTTTGGCCCTCTTCTTCGGAGCAGGACAGTCCTTTAGTTTGCTGATCGATTGATTAAGAGGCCGAAGGGGTTGTTGAGAGATGTCATTACCATTAAGGGCTTGAAATTCCCTGGGGACTTTGTTGTATTGGACATGGAGATCTCTGAGTCGGTGACAGATGCCCCATCATACTAGGACGCCCATTCTTGGCCACAACAAAGGCAGTGTCCGACCATGATAGTGGGAAGGTGTACTTTCGCGTAGAGGGTGAAAGTATACAAATAGAGACGATCGACAAGATCAGAGCGAGAGATTCAGCCTGCTCAGAGCAGAACAATGATGCGGGGCAGATGATAGATGCAGAGTTAGACGTCCACCAGGAGTGTGATTTTGTGATGACCGATGATGAAGCAGTTTGGGAAGAACCAGAAGCACGAGCCGTCGCCTTTTCTATAGATTCAGAGTACACATATTTTATAGCAGACGAGAGTTAGGAGAGCACACCCTTGGCAGAGGGCACTACACAGGTTGACAGTTTCATGACGAGTGGTGGCATTGATGTTTGTTCTGATTCAGATCCCTCGGAGACAGACTTTGATTGGAAGGATTTTGATGCATATTTGCCATGTCTATTTCCCGATGAGCCGACAGATAGGACGAAGAGCGAGCCAGCACAGACGACAGACACACCAGCAGGGTTCCCTTCGTCAGATGATCACATACAGTGAGAGTTCTCACATGCATGCCTGGTTGCTTTTACACAGACATATCAGAAGCCAGATTTGCCAGCTCCCACAAAGCCATAATTGAAGCCTTTACCGCAGTCGCTCAAGTATAGATTCCTTGCGGGTGAGCCAAAAATGCACCCAGTCATTATCTCAGGAGACTTGACTGGAGAACAAGAATCTCGTCTGATGGAGGTTCTTGAAAGAAACCACAATGAAAAAGGATGGAGTGTGGCTGATCTCAAAGGGATAAGTCCGCCCCTGTGCTCCCACCATATCTACCTCGAGGAGGACGCTAAGCCTTCACGTGAGTTCCAATGACGGCTGAACTCGAATCTGCGAGATGTAGTAATGAAGGAAATATCTAAATGGTGGAGTGCGGATTTTATCTACCCCATCTCCGACTCCAAGTGGGTTAGTCCTTTACATGTGGTGCCCAAGAAGACGGGTATCACTACAATTGTGAATGAGTCTGGAGAAGAGATCGTCACCCGGGTACCCACTTCTTGGAGGGTCTGTGTGGACTACAGATGATTAAATGAGGCCACCAAGAAGGATCATTTCCCGCTACCATTTATTGATCAGATTATCTAGAGGATAGCTGGGAAGAGTCATTACTGTTTTCTTGACGGGTACTCCGGATACAATCAAGTGGCCATTGCACCCGAAGACCAGGATAAAACGACGTTCACCTGTCCATTTGAGACATGCTTTCAGACGGATGACTGGTCAATGTAACACCCCTGCGACATTCCAGAGATGCATGTTGTCCATCTTTTCGGACATGATAAGTGACTGTTTGGAGGTCTTCATGGATGACTTCTCGGTCTATGGCGACGGGTTTGATGCTTGTCTTGACTGCCTAGATCGAGTGCTTCAGCACTGCATAGAGGTAAACCTTGTACTATCTTGGGAAAAGAGTCACTTTATGGTGACTCAGGAGACGGTCCTTGGTCACATCATCTCCAACAACTGCATGGAGGTTGATCCAACCAAGGTGGATATCATTAGAAAACTCAATCCACCGTCCAATCTGAAACAGTTGCGATCTTTTCTGGGGCATGTCGGTTTCTACCGACGGTTCATTCAGGACTTCAGTCGAATTGCCCGACCGCTTACAGATTTATTGACTAAAGATACCGAGTTCCTCGTAGATGATAAGTGTCTTAAGTCCTTCGAGACTCTCAAGAATTTAGTTATCGAGGCTCCTGTCCTTCAGCCATCGATTGGTCTCTCCCATTTGAGATCATGACGGATGCTTCTGATTATGCCATTGGGGTTGTGCTTGGACAGAGGAGGGATGGATTACCTTATGTCGTACACTACGCTAGCCGGACATTGGATGCAGCTCAGAGGAACTATACCGTGATTGAGAAAGAGATGCTAGCGGTAGTCTTTGCTTTGGATAAGTACATATCTTACATTCTTGGATTTAGAGTGACAATTTTTACAGATCATACTGTCATTCTGTACTTGATGTAGAAGAAGGATGTCAAAGCCAGATTAACCAGATGGATCCTTCTCCTCCAGGAATTTGATCTTGAGATTAAGGATAAACCTGGAGTTAAGACTGTTGTGGCAGATCACCTCTCCCGCCTAGAGAACCTTGCGTAATCTGAGCCCATAGCACCAATTACTGAGACTTTTCCAGATGAGGCGATCCTTGCTATCACCTCTCTCCCATGGTATGCCAACATTGTGAATTACCTTGTTGCCAAATCTATTCTACAAGGTTGGCCCGACAACGGCTTGAGACCTTTCTTGTGAAGGCCAAGCTGTACCATTGGGAGGATTCTGTCCTTTATCTTGAGGTAGGAGGACACCATTCTGGGAGACGGACAACATAGGAGGTGCTCCAATCGGGCCTTTGGTGGCCTACCCTTTTCAAGAATTTTGATGAGTTCTTGAGAAAGTGTACTGACTGTCAGAAGATGGGTACTTGCGGACAGAGAGACATGATGCCCATGCAGCCCATTCACTTTTGTGAGGTTTTTGATGAACGGGGGATAGATTTCATGGGCCCATTTCCTAAAAGTCAGGGGTTTGAGTATATTCTCCTTGCTGTAGATTATGTGAGTCATTGGGTTGAGGCCATCCCCGTCCGAGCCGCAGATGCTAAAACCGTAAGTCGTTTATTGAGGAAAAATATTATTTCATGGTTCGGGGTTCCTAGAGTTTTGATTTCAGATGGGGGGTCTCACTTTATTAATGATAAGGTTAGGGCCCTTGCAGACGAGTTCAGTATGATCACCGTGTTGCCACGCCATAGCACCCTCAGACTAATGGTCTTGCTGAAGTATCGAATAGGTAGATTAAGATAATTCTACAGAAGGTAGTCTGCCCAGACTGAAAGGATTGGTCGCAGCTTTTGGACTCGGTTTTGTGGGCCTATCGGACTTCCTTCAAGACACCATTAGGGACATCTCCTTTTTGTCTCATCTATGGCAAGCTGTGCCATTTACCAGTGGAGATAAAGCATAAGTCACTTTGGGCAGTTACGGAACTATTATTGGATCCTAAGAGTGTACGAGAACAGAGGAAAGCAGAGTTGGCAGCCCTGGAGGAATTGAGAGACACAGCTTTTGCTAGCAGCCTAAAGTATAAGGAAAAAGTGAAGACATGGCATGATTCTCATATTAGCCACAAACAGTTTGAGCCCGATCAGCACGTATGGTTGTTAGATTCTAGGCTGAAATTATTTCCAGGGAAATTACAAAGTAAGTGGAAAGGACCATATGTGGTCCGGAAGGTGCATGATAATGGTAGCATTGATATATCCGAACCTTCATCATCTTCCACTTTTAGAGTCACTGGTCAGCGCTTGAAACCATATCTAGATCATGACCCGTCGACCATTGATGTTACCCCGATTCATCTGGTATGAGATGTGCTCTTTGACTTACACCTTCTGTATATCGTACACGATTATCACTTCTATCTTCCTCGGTATAGATCCATTTGTCCATATCATTAATTCTTTCATTCATCTGTCACCCCGTCGTCATCCTATGATTTTGCTATACTTAGGACATACCTTGTCCTAAGTATGGGGGGTGCACACGTTGAGCTGTGATCTGTGTATTCGTTTTCTTCTTTTCTTCCTTTCTTCTTTTCTGTTTCTATCTTCTTTATCTATCAAAAAGGTGTCGCCCCTTTTTGTCAGTCTTCTATACTTAGGACGTACTTCGTACTTTGTTCTAAGTATAGGGGGGGTGCACCCTGAAGTTGCTTCTATTCTTTTGATCCTCTCCATTGTCTCCTCTTCTTGTCTGTACTTAGGGATATCTTACCCTAAGTATAGGGGGAGACAGTCTGAGTACGATCTGTTCATTCCCACCCTTGACCCTCCCTGCTTTGTGTACAGTCTGCTATACTTAGGATTATTTCATCCTAAGTATAGGGGGACGGTCAACTTCCAGTTGTTTATTAATTCATTCCTTCATCTCTTAATTATTCTTTGGACTTTTCTATACTCCGTACGAGTTATGTCTTCTCTTTTCTCTCCGATCTATGAGGACATAGCTCAAGCTAAGTATAGGGGGGGTCCTATATACTGTGTATATACTTTAGACATAACTCGTAATTTAGTATTTTTTCTATGACTCGTTATACTTATAAAATTCATCAAAACCTTAATAAAAAGATGTGATTATTCCTCAAAGTCTTTTTGTACATACTGATTAATAAATCAGGTAAAGAACCTTTGCAAAATGTTTGAAAAATAGTTTGAAAATCTTTGAGCAAAATCATTTGAAAGCTATTTGAAAAAATTTTTGTTACATGTTTTCAACCTTTGTAAAATATTTTGATTGAAAAATTATTTTCTTTGTGTGAAATAAAATGTTTGAAAAATGATTGCAAATATTGAAAATGGTTGCAAAAATATTTGAAAAACCTATATATACTGTTTGGAAAACCTTTGCAAAATGATTTTCAAATGTGTGTACATGTTTGTAAAAACAATTTGTAAAAATTATTTTGGACTATAGTTTTCAAAAAATTGTTTGAAAACATTTTCAAATAAGTTTGAGGAATACACATCACACCTAAAATTCTTTGTATATCCCTATAAAATTGACCACTTACCCTTGTAAATCCTTAAAAATCTAATTCTTGTAAATAAAAGATGCATCCCCATGTAAATATTTGTACCTAGTTTTTAGCCAAAATCTTTTGTTTTCAAAAATCCCAAAATTAGTTGCAAAATTAAAATTCCAAAAACATTTGAAAAATCTTTTTGAAAATCTACAAAAATGCATTTGTACCCATCTTTCAAAATCCATAAAAAGTTCAAAATCTTTGAAAATTGCATCACAAAAGTATTTTCTGCATAGCATTTGCATAGCATGAACATTTTTTCAGATTGAGTTTGATTGTTGAACGAGTCTAAGTAAAATCCGAAGATTGGAGCTTGGTTGGACCTTAAAATCTACCTAATTAACAGGAACCTTATAGGATTTGGAATTTATGTACTTCAGGTCTAGTTGACTTAATTCTTTGAGGATCACAAGACTTGGTTCAATGGATTCTTGACTGCCTAAGTAGAGTGTTTCGGAGCACACACACGACTCTTGTTGATAATGACCTAACTTGGAGACATGCACCTTTCAGTTGGCTCAACTCAGTTGGAGTGGTGAGGGGGTTGGATTTGCCAGTATGAGACGCACACAGGTGGAAACACTTGTCCTCCTTTAGGGAGGGAAGTGCACCCCAACCCATCCGGTGATGATGAGTTTCGAGGACAGGAGATTGTGGGTTGCAATAAAGCTTCAAAAGAGGGATAGTCTACAAGCTCAAGAGGAAAAACTCCTTATGTAAATGTTGTTGTATATAGTATTCAAAAAATACAAAAAGAAAAAATTAAAAAAAAATGGACAGGCCTGTACAAAAATAAAATGCCTGCCGGAGTGTACATATGTGTATAGCCAATAAGCAAGCTTGAGCCTCAAAGTCAAATCATGAGAGCCTGAACCTGGATGACTTGACTACACTGGTCTTGCATCCTAGGATAGGTAGCTACACTGGCTACCGTCCATTCTTCCATTCACCCCCTCCTCTTGAGCTGGTTGCCACTTGAACTAAGAAGGGAATACCCTGCTCCTAGAGGAATGAGTTGTTGGATTGGGGAATCATTGGATTGTCATATTGGAGAAGTCAGTCTCTTTGTCATTTCAATTGGGAAGAGCCGCCGCCACTTATACTGTACGAGTCAGATTCATAGTCTTAAGGGATTGTGTATGAGCTGAAGTATTCTGACCTGGCTATTGAGGAGACTTGAGCAGAGTTTTGGGATTCTCGAAGGCTGTTAGATTTCAAATTTAGTTCTCACTAAGGTTCCGGCCGCACTAAAATTCCAAAGGTCTGACTTAGGCTCCAAACTTTGATTTTGTGAAGACAAGTTTGATAATTAAAATCAATTCATCTTTCTCCTTTTTCTTTTCTTTGTTTTTCATTTCTGCACTTATTGCATAAGTGTTTGCTAGGGATTAGCAAAGGTAAAGTATAGGGGGATGATGAATCCAAATTTCATCATCTTTATTCTATCATTTTGGCCTCAAAAACCCTGGCAAATGCGTGTAAATACCATTAATTCTAGCATCTTAGCATTTATACATGTGCATGTAATGTATAAAATACTATTTTTAAAGCCAAAATACTAGAATAAAGAAAAGAAAAGAAAAACAATAAAATATTGTAAATATTTTATGACCCGAAACCCCAAGACGTAGGCATCTTGATGAATATATTGACAAAGAATAAAGTAGGGGGAGATAAGGGCCAAAATACAATAAAAATACCTATTCATTTTATTCATTCTTTATTTATTTTGGAACCTATTTTTGGTTCCACTTTTATACCTCAAATAAAGAAACTTTCTACATAAAAGTTATAGATAATTAATATATAAAAATACAAAATTGATTTCACTCAGAAATAATATACAGATAAAAAGTTATGGTCTGAATAAAATTCTAGAATCCCAACTTCCCAGACCCGTATCTAGCAAATAAAAACTTGAAATGCATCAAACTCACCTTTAATTGTATATAATTTTAAATAATCTATTTAAATAAGGTGGTTTCGCATTTGGCGGAGCTACGGTTTGAAAGTTGAGTTTTGGACCCCTATTGTATACTTGTACAGATTAAAATATTCATTTTATTATGATTATTTTCGTAATTTTATATTTTTATAATTTTGTAAATATTATTTATAATAATTGTGTATATTAAAATCAGAATAAAAACTCAAAGGAAGCACAAAATAAAATACTTGTATAAATAGCATACCTAGGTATAATACCTATACATATACCGATAGAATTACTGTTTATATTTTATTAAGTGTACAAAATACATCAGAAAAAACAAATAAAAATATATTTAAGTGTATAAAAATATTCTATAAATTTATAAAATAATAAACAAAAATAAATAAAGTAAATACACAAAATAAAAATAAAATAATAAAATATATAGATATACATACCTATACAGGGCATAAAAGGTAACTTATAATTATATACCTCTAAAAATAAATAAAATCACCATAAAATTCTTTATAAAATAAGAAACATTTTTATTTTATAACCTAAAATTAATAAATTCATTTACTATTTTATTTCGAATTTACAAATAATTTTGACCAGCATTTTCCTGGTTGGTCTGCGTGGACCAACCATAGCCGGGCTTTGGTTGACCTCGGTTAACTCCCTGACCGAGGCCTGCCAGCCTTCTGACACCTGATATTTTGCCCGATTTCTCTCCTTTTTGGAGCTCGATCCATTCACCCTCAGGCCTCGATTTCTTCTGGGGACTCCTTCCTTGATCATCACTGATCCTCGCCGAGCACCAAAATCCTCCAAAATCTTCATCATTCGTGCGTGGACCTCGCTTGAAGGAGACTCCACCACCTTGTACATAATGGACCCGCCACCTTTGAGCTTAAATTTGAACCCTTCTTGGCCAACAATCCTCCTCCCTTTGGCGTCCTTCGCGTTGCTGGAGGTGACAGCTCCTCAACCATACCCTCAGGCGAGTCGAGGAAGCCTTGTAGCGGCTCCACCATCTCCGCCGACCTCCGGCATCGAGGTTCCCCCTCCTCTGGTTCCGGCCATCGAGGTATACCCTTTCTCCCCTTCCTTCTGCCTTTATTTGCTTCCCCGTAGTCGTAGGAGTAGATTAGCACCTTTAGATCCCCTCGCCGATGGCTCTCTCGCCGACCATCAACCCATCGTCGGAGCGCTCCTCCGGTCGTATCTCCTCCACCTTTCATAGTCCATCTCCGACGACCATTCCACCACCGTGGGGACCGGGAATTTTTCCCTGGTTCCTTTCACCCCCTTTTTGCATGTCAAAGCACGTTCAACGCACCTGGAGTCCGTTTTGCGTAGTTCGCCGGAGATACCTGGAGCTCCGAGCTCCACCGCCTTCGCGCCAGCACCCCGACGCTCCTCTGACGAACTTTGGACCTCCAGCACATAGCCTGACCTCCCAGGAGCACGCCCAGCTGTTCTTTACGCTACCAGACCGCCGGAGACCCGAGATCGAGATCGGGGAAGTTCGCCTTGCCGGCGTTCTTCCCTGTTCTTCCCTCTGGCCTCTCAGCCGTCCGATTTGGCCCCGCTCCAGTTCTGATATCAGCCGTCAGATCCGGACTCGTCTTAGCCGTAGATCACCATCCGAGGGTCTGATCTGTGCCGTCAATCGTCGAACCGTCATCGCACGTTGTACGCGCGCCACGCGGATAAGCGAGCGGCTCTCCGCCGTTCGATCGCGCACATGTTTGGTATTTTGCACTCTTGACCAAGCCATTTTGTGTATTTCATTTTAGTCCATAAACTTTCATTGGTAGTTTAAATATTTCTGTAATATTTGCACCTAGGCCCATGTACTTTAAGTATTTGCATTTGGATCCAGTCCATGTCACCTCACGTGACTCACGCACGTTGGGTGGTGGGCATTTTGCATCGCACCCCCGGGGATTTTTTATTTCAATTCAGTCCAAGAACTTTCTATTTAGGTTGTAATATTTTGGTAAAATTGCATGTTATCCCCTGGAGTTTTGTAATATTGCAAAAATACCCCTATCAGGTCACGTGCCCAGTGCGCATGAGTTTGGACATTTTGCAGCGAACCCCCTCCAAGTTCGGGAATTCATTTTTAGTCCAGAAAATTGTGTTCAACGTTATATATTTTTTGGAAAATTGCAAGTAGGCCCTTGGACTTCTGTGTATTTACATTTATGCCCTTGCTAGTGTTGTGTTTTTGCTTGGATGTTTGCATTTATTTCATGCTTCATTTTAACTCGAAAAATTACCAAAAAATATCATAGGCTCCTGTTGCATTGTAGTTTAACGCCATATTTTATTTTGCATTTTTATTGCATTTTCATATTTATTAAAAATAAAAAACAAGCCTTTTGCCACTGTTTGCATTAGAAAATACATAAAAATTTTAAAAAAGTCTTAAAAAAATCTAAAAAATATATATTTCTTATGTTTTAGTTTATTTTATTTCCTAACCAAAAATCCCTAAAAATTACAAAAGAAAACATCTAAAAATAGCAAAATTCTCACAGTCTTCATGAAAATCAAAAAATTTCATAAAAACTCCAAAAATTGTGTTTTTTATCTCTGAAATTTCCTTATCCTATCATCTATCTATAAAAATTAATTTGAAAAATTTTCACTTCTGTTTGCTATTTTATTTCTATATTTTTGTCTTGACTATATATTGTATTCACTATTTCCTAGTATTTGTTTCCCTTAAAAATACCAAAAAAATGAGGAAAAATATAGAAAAAACACAAAAACATTATAAAAATATAAAAATAAAAAAACATCCCATTACCTGTGTTTTGAGCATTTTTCTTTATTTTTATCCCTCTCTTATCTCTAGTATATATATATATTCTTTATATACATTATATCTTTATTAAAGAAAAGAAAAGAAAATACAAAATTACAAAATATAAAAAGAAAATACAACATCATTAAATTTAAAACCAAAATATAAAAATATAAAATCAAAAATTAAATAAAAAATATAAAATTCAAAACCCACAAAAAATAGCACTTGTAGGCATTTAACCACCTTCACATTTTTTAGCATTATTGCCTTATTCTACTTATTTTCTCCCTGTGTTCGACACTCTACATACTTGCACTATACACATATTTTGTAGAGTTATAATAAATTTTTACTCCACACTTTGATTTCATTGCTTGATTTATCTATTGTGGGTTAATTGTTGATTTAATCAGGATTTACCGAGGGTCGCCGCAGTGACTTTGTCTCCTCCTTGTGTGAGACCTTTAGACCCTTGTATCTCACGGTTAATCAAATGGCGGAGGCAAAGACCTACCACTCCTGAGAGTGACATCATTAGATAAAGAAATAGTACAACCATCTGACTGTACATGCATAAATTGGATATCACATTCTACCTGCTCCTTTCTCTTGAAGCTGTTGAGGTTGGCTTTGACCTGTGTCAGAATGGTAGTTTTAGTGGTGGTAAGGTCGTCGAGCTTCTTCGTCATGTCTTCAAGGCCTTTGATGAGCTGGGCCAAGCAGTCAAGGTATGGTTTCACCAGATTGGCCACGGTAAGTTCAGCGTGCGGACCATGTTGCTGCTGAGTGTTTGGAAGTTGAGGCTGCGACTGTTGGTGGTGCTGAGGAGGTGGAGGAAGCTAATACTGATGGTAGGAGGGAGGAGGATACTGATGATACTGTGGAGGTAGTACAGTCGCATACTGGTGGTATGGTTGTGGCTGACGGTACTGCGGGTGCTAGTATTGCTGGTGCTGCCTCCATTGGTTGTTGTACTACGGAGGCTGATGATACTGAGGCGGGGGTTGCAAGTACTATCCAAACCAACCACCCTGTGGTTGGTGGTACTGCATGTTGTCTTATTGTTGACCCTAGGGGTGTCCGATAGGATGGGTTAGTTGTGCATCATTGCTTCATATATCATTGATTTCTTGGATCAAGGGTGGTAGCAGAAAGACTGGATCGGATGATGGAAGGAAGTCTGGCTGGTAGACAACTACCTGCTATTCTGGTTGGCCCTAATCGGGCGCCTGCACGTAGTACACGTTCTGGACTGCCGGTGGCTACTGGCTCAACTGAGGTTGATGTGGCGGTGATGGACCATCTTTCTTCTCAGCCAGAGCTTCTGTGGATGCTGTTGCCGACTGGACAGAACTGATGGTGCCCACCAGCAGTTCCAACTGCTTGGTGATCTAGTCCATCTTATCGAGATTCTGCATCCTCTTTTTGATCATAGTGAGTTTCTCAAGGTCCTGTGATCACTTCTCGATGATATCAACTTTTGAGAGATAGCCCCCGATAATGTTGAGGTTGGAGCTCTCATCTCTCTCCACCTCACGGGACGCTGCCATATATACTTGCTTGGAGGATCTGGGGTTGCTTCTGATATATCTTTGATGAAGAGAGGGTGTCCTATCCTTCATTCATTTCCTCAAAAGTCTGCCAAACTACACCTTCATCCTTATTGAAATGTGGTCCCCCACATGCTGCATCAAAGAGCCTTTGTCTTTCTATGTTCAGCCCCCCGAAGAAGTGTTGGACCAAGATGGTCCTCAAAATTTCATGACGGGGGCATTTCTCCCACAGATGTGTGAATCTCTCCAGGCTTCATGAATAGCCTTGTAGGCTTCCTGAGAGAAATTGTTGATTCTGGCTCGAATCTGGTTGAGCTTACCGAGAGGATACAATTTATGCAGGAAGGCGGATTTTAGTTCATCCCATGTCGTCACAACCTTTCCCAGATGGCTAACCCAATAGAGGGCTTTGTTCGATAGACTGAAAGGGAACACCATCATCTTTACTACGTCTAAAGGAACATTGGGGTAGTGGGTAGTACGGCAGATGCGTGAAAACTGCTACAGATGTATGTAAGGCTCTTTGTTGGTGTTCCTGTGGAAAGAATGGAGAAGAGCAATGAATTTAGGCTTCAGCTCAAAGTGAGCATGCACTAATGGTATGAGGATCCACTCGGTCATCTGGCTATCTCTAGGATTGTATGTTTCTTTCAATGTGGATTTTGGCCTCCGTTGTTCAGGATCTTCCTCGTCGGGATCATCACGGGGTCAACAACACCTCCTGGTCTATCTCCTCATCCTCTTGCTGCTTGTCTATTCATGACATCATTCAGTGTATCCTGAAACACAATCTGTGCTAGGGCTTGCTCTATCAACTATTGTTGGATGGCTTGGATATATGCCAACAACTGCGTGTTTACCTGATTTTGATCAAGCATCTGTCCTTGCTCTAGATGAGAAGGTGGTTGCTAACCCTTGCCCTTTTCTTAAGGAGCTATTTAGGGATCTGAGTCCGAAGAGATGAGATTTGTGTTAGGATCCAGGACCGAGGCTATCTTCTATCTGCAATGCGAAAAAACCTCAATTAGACCACTTGCAATTGAATCCCAACTGCCAAGATGAATCTAGAATTAAGGTCAATCCTAGAGTGTTGTGAATGAGAAAGGATATGGACTGTAATCGACTTTCATTCACAACGGAGAAGGTGGGACAATAGTGGTCCTAATTTATTAGATGATCAAAAGGAAGGGTAGAAGATGAGGAATCTGGAGATCAACCTGCAAGGTCCAGATCGGGTTCTTGGGAATCGCCTCGAATTATTGACGAGGCTGAGTCCATGGAATTGATTTAGGTATCGGTAGGGTCGCAACTAAACCATCCATGGATCGACTTCATGAAGCAAGAGGGAGATCAATGCAGGAAGAAAGATACAGTGATCAACGAGGAATAAAATGGAGTGTAAAACAATGAAGTCCCAAACTGAGTGGGGTCAAAGGAGGATACATATGGCAAAATTTGCACAAGTGAGTGGGACTTGATCTTTGAACCTTAATCTGGATCCATACAAACACACTACAAAATTAGGTTCACCAACTCATACCATGTGAACCCATAAGGGTTCGGCTACTTAGTGTTTTTTCTATTTTAGAGTTGTTATTTCAAGCATATCTTGTAACAAGTCCTTAGCACACTAACCCTATAGGAGAGAGAGAGAGAGTATTGCCAGAAGAGTATCTCGTACTTATCCTCCTCCTTTGTAACATGTAGTCTGCACTTTTTGAGGTCCTTGTAACCCTTCCTAGATCCCTACTCAGCCAAAGAAATAGAGAGATGAAGCCAATAAGCGAAACCAGTACTTCAGTTCTCGCTCGAAACAGAATCACTCGTGAGCGTGCAAGAATCTACTCGGACGCAAACTGATGAAATAGACACCCCCGTGAAGGCGTGGACTAAGCTCAGTACTTTAGACCATGTCGATGTTCTACACAAGGCAAGAACATCATCGTTGACAAGGCCCTACTCGGTCACGTAGGATAGAAGCGCCAATACTTCAGAAATCCATGCGATACACAAGGCAGTTACAGACTGGGATTTGGGCTCTAATCCTTAGAGGGTTGGACCTCTCTTATGGGAGGGGTTTTGGTCCCCTCCTAAGGTACCCGAAAATAATGAGGGTTTTATGAACCCAAAACAATGATAGTCCATTACGGATGTTAATTAAGGTTGAAGTTTATTTAGCAGTCCTCTTATTTTATTTTTGAGTTTCATTTTTTTAGATATGTTTCATACAAGCGCCTAACGTTTTTGTAGATTTTCATTTAATTCCTAGGTGCTCAAAATTAGAGGGAGATAACGAAAAAGTCATGCAAGTTGATTCAATGCTGGAGATCTCACCATTGAATCTAATGAATGTCGAGTTAGATGACTTACAACGCTTCCTAGCTATCTCCATACGGTATGCAAAACAAAATTTTTAAATCTATCTATATGACGGTGTGCAATCAATAAATTCACCCTAAACAGTACTTGCTATTAATCGTGAAGAACCATATGTTAGCCATTTAAAGACAAACCCTAGAATCTAATCTTGGAGACATATCCGAGCCCGCCACATCGGGTTCTGCCGGCGATGTATGATGTCTCTCACAACGTGTGGTTGGAATTTAAATGACTAGCAATTATTATTTGACTAGATCCATATATAAGAGACTATAGGAACATGCATTCTTATTAGAGTTTGGACCTAGTTACCGAGTCAAGCAACCTAAGTCTAGGAGATCCATGCACACAAAACAAATAAAAATAAGGTGGAAAGCTCAAAACAATGGGAAACAAAATAAAAGAAGATGAGAAAACACAAAAAACTGCGACGAGGCCCCCAAGTGAACAGACACCCAGGCACTGGACCTCGTTGTGGAGAGTTGAGTTTGAGTTAATTATTACATACGATAATTTTCTCTCTCTCACCAATAAATACATGAATAAAATTAATCTAAATCTCTGATAATGCCCCTCTCTTTGCTTCCTTGTAGCCTCTCCACTGGTCACAAAGAGAAGACCAACCTCCTCCAAGCTTGGCTGCACCGCCTCCTAAAAAACCGTCCTCGCATGGTGGACCCTCGCAACAAAGTCACAAAGAGATTGCATTAGCACCAATAATCAATAAAATCTCAAAAAGTTATAGACAAAGAATTAACTGAATAAAAATAATTCAATCAATATTTACAACAATGAATCAATAAATCCAAATTAATGACTATACAAAAATGACATGAAAAATAGACTACGCTCATTGCTCCCCGACAACGGCATCATCTGATAATAAGTAAAAATAGGGGGTCGTATGAGTTGACCACTCAACGATTCCTAATTAGTCGGCAATTAACCCACAATGTAAATAAAGGCAATGAATAGCACAAGTAAGGTTAAAATTTATTTTTCTCTACCATAAGATGCATAGTAAGCAAGCACATGTAGAGGTCGAACCGCATAGAGAAAAACAGATATCCTACGGTTATTTGTGTACAATCAAGTCATTTATCATGTATATCCATGGATCTTTTGTGGGTTTTTTATTTTCTAATATATTGTTATTTTTATTTTTGGTTTAGGTTTTATAATTTTGTATTTTTCTTTTTCATCTAAATATATAAGATACATATATATATGTAAGTATATATAATATAAGATATATAGATACTATATGTATATAAATACATAAAAATAGTCAAAAATACAGCAAATACAGTATTTTTGTGCTTATTATATTTTTCATTTTTTGCTATTTTCTGGATTTTTTGCTAATTCTTATGTATTTTTAATGTCAAAAAAAATCCTAAATAAAGGATTAAATAAATAAGTTGAAATTGAATTGGATTTTAAAAATAATAAATAATTCCCAAATTTATCCAAATCAAGTTTAATATACAAATATTTATATAGAGAAAATTATAAAATAGGAAAACATATTTTTGGATTTCGAACTGATTTTTTAGATTTAAAGATTTTGGGGGTTTTCGATATTTCAGTTTTTTATTTTCCCATTTTTTATGATTTTTTGACTTTAGGTAAAATAGGACAAAATATACTATATATAATTTTTGGAATTTTTAAAGATGTTTTTATATTTTTTGGTATTTTATACATTAAGAAGTACAAAAACAGGCTCCATTTTATTTTTAATAATTAGATAAAATGCAAAAAATGCCAAAAAAATATGGGCGTGAAAGCACAAGGCATGGAGCATTTAATCTTGTTTTTGTGAATTTTTAGGAGCACAATAGCTATTTATAACAATTATAGAAAATGCATAAAAATATAAATCCTAGCAAGGCATTTTTACAATAAAAATAGTGGCCAGGGATAATATGCAAATTTACCAAAACATACAATGTTAATTCAATTTTATTGAACTTTCAACCAATTACAAAAAACCAAGGTTCTTCATGCAAAAGACACATCATGTGGGACTACACGTGACTCTACATGGGAAGAACCAAAATATAAATAAATAAAATTTCAAGGGCCTTCAAGCAAATTTTACAAACATTATACAACATTTATTTAATTTTTATGAACTATTTTACAATTATAAAAATATCAGGTATATATATGCAATTTCCCCCGCTCTTGTGGGACGACACATGAGCTGCGTTGGATTGGACCTCAATGTAGTTTCAATAAGTATTGGGGCCTTGTAAAGAAATTTCTAATTTTATTTACACTTTACTTTTTATTCACGGGACTAATTAATACATACAAAAATGTATAAAGATAAATATGCAATTATCCCAATATACGTGCACCATCCGACGGTTGAGCTTTCTTCACTTGACACGCGACACGCTCTGGAGAGGCGATGACGCTTCGGCTACGACGCACAAGATTAGATCACTCAAAGTGATCTGACGGTTGATGCTGGCCTCGATCCGACGTCTGTTGCTACTCAGGAAGAACATAGCTCGATCCGATGGCAGAGGAGTGCATTGGATGAACAGGGAAGAAGTCTCGCTTGGGCAAGCTTCCTCCAGTCGAAACTCTTTCCACCGTCGGGCGTGGACGCTCAAAACTTTCCAGAAAGATGCCTGAGCACATTCTCCATCGGATGGGGTTTTAAAATGGTCGGGGGATTACTGGAGCACCACCACACAGTCGAAGAAGGAGTGACGCCCCAAGTACCTCCGCCGAGGGTCCAAATCATCCCTTGATGTATCTTTGCACGTCTACTGTGTACGGGACGAAAATAGGGACGAGGGCAAACTGCCTCATCCCGTCAGAAGGGGAATGGACGAAAGGAAGACAGGGGGCAACTGATGAATCTACATTTCATCATCTTTATTCTATCATTTCGGCCTTAAAAACCCTAGTAAATGCGTGTAAATAGCGTTAATTCATGCATTTTATCATCCATGCATTATTATGTAAATATTGTAAATATTTTATGACCCGAAACCCCGAGACCTAGGCATCTCGATGACTAGGTCGACAAGGAATAAAGTAGGGGGAGATAAGGGCCAAAATATAATAAAAATACCTGTTATTTTATTCATTCTTTATTCATTTTGGGACCTATTTTTTATTCCACTTTTTAAACATCAAATAAAGAAACTTTGTACATGAAAGTTTTAGATAATTAAATAAAGAAAAATACAAAATTGATTTCACACAAAAATAATGTACAGATAAAAAGTTATGATCTGAATAAGATTCTAGAGTCCTAACTTCCCAGACCTGTATCTAGCAAATAAAAACTCGAAATGAATCAAACTCACCTTTAAATATATATAATTTCTCATAAGCTATTTAGTGAAGGTGGTTTCGCATTTTGCGGAGCTACGGTTTGAAAGTTGAGTTTTGGAACCCTATTGTATACTTCTTAGATTAAAATATTCATTTTATTTATTATTAATTATTTTTATAATTTTATATTTTTATAATTTTGTAAATATTATTTATAATATATGTGTACATTAAAACAGGAATAAAACACAAATAAAACACAAAAATAAAATACTTGTATAAAATACCTAGGTATTATACCTATTGATGATTACATGATATGATGTGATACTAGGCTCAAATTATGTGGAATATAATATCAATTCCCAGGTTACAAACTCTAAATTCACATAATATTTGTCTACATTATTCCATGCACATAAGCGTATAAAATTATCATAAAATCAAGGAAACATCTAATAAAATATTATCATCATTAATCAGATTTATCAGAGAGAAATTGAGTACACTCATAGAGCACTAATTTAATCAACATATTGACTTGGCTCTACAAAAAAACATCTCTTACATTTTGTTGGAAAGAAATGGGGAAGGGTATGAAAAATTCACAGTCATTAAATGTCATACATGGATGTGTACCACCTTTATTCATTCTCTCTTTCTCTCTCCCATTTCCCACAAATTGTAGCCGACCATATCCTTCCCATGCATGAGAGTCTTTATTATTTTTGTCTTACATGAAGTTATTGTTTTTGTCACACATGCATGCAACTTTTCACTTCACTTTGAAAAGGTGCATATGACTAATATAAATTAAGACCATCCCCCATGCAAATGAAAGAATTGGCCATGTTAATCCATGTCCTCTCCCCATGCACGAATGAATTAAATGCTTTTGTCTTTACATGCATGTGACTCTTCATGTTGAAGAGATGCATAGGGCCTTTATAAAAGGACCCCATGCAAATGCAAGGATCCTCCCCTCTTACTCCCCCTCTCTCTTTTATTCTATCTCTCTCTCTCTCTCTCTCTCTCTTTGTCTCATGCAGATGAAGGCGTAGCCGACAACAACCCCTTCCCCGTCCTCCTTGCTCTTACGTGTTATGCGACCTACAACCTAGCGGCCTCCTCCACCTTGCGCAACCAGCAACTTCTCTGCGTACTTCGGCTCCTTCTCCGTGCACTCCGGTTCCACCTCCCACGCATCCGGCTCCTTCCTCGTATGGCCTAGCACGTGTCCAGCACCTCCCCACGTGGCATGATCATTGTGCGCCCGTTGGTGTTCCCACCAACTCGTGCGCTCGACATCCAGCACCATCATCGTCTCCATTTTAGATTCGGAAGATCCGATAGAGAAGACTCTCTTTCTTATCTTATTTACTTCTTGCAATTTCATCATGATGGTTAAGTTTGTTTAAGTTGATTTTGGAAGAAACAATTCCCAATCTTCATATCTTTCTTGCATTTTTGTTGTATTAGTTGTTGTTTAAGTTAAGGTGATAAAATGTTTATAATATCTTTTGTTGACTCTAGTTTTTCTTTATAACATGTAATGCAATTCTCCATCCTTATTTGATATAACTTTTACTTAGTAATTTTTCTTCCATCTTAATTTGCAATTCACCCCATCATTTTCTCATTCACTTGCATTCATGCCCTCCTTCATTTACTTTAAGTTCTAAAAAGTGTTTCCACCATAGATCACATTCTGTCATATCATTTCTTTCGTCGCAATAGATTAAAATTTGCATCAAGTTTGAAAGAAGAACAAATATTACAAATTTGCTTGGTCCATGTTGATTCGAACCTCTATTTGCCGCATACTTATTGCATACATTCATCATGCTCGTAGTTGTAATATTATTTGTTTGATTGCGATTTTTCGTGGAACAACGACATGGTAAAATCATCTTTTTAAACCGCAGAAAATCGTGTCAACATTTTGGCGCCGTTGCCAGGGACTAAGCAACGTTTGCAATTTTTCTTCTTCATTCAAACTTAATTTCAATTATCTAATCCGTGCATTTTTTTATTTTGCAGGTACTTAGGCTTCTAAAAAAATCATTTGTCTTTTATGCATTTATAGCAAACTTGTAATTTGTAATATTTTTTCCCTCCCTCCCTTCTTGGAAAAGCTCGCCATCAACAGGACAAAACATTACGGATTAGCGGCAGAAGTGCAGGCACTGTAAGTCCCTCTTTCTCTTAGGCATGTTCGGCTTTTAAAATTCCTTCCATTTGTTTGTGCTCCGAACTTAAACCGAAAAAATAAAAAAATGCTACTTCTTTGCATCATCTCTGTGGTCTTCTCTCTCTGCTCACCTAAAAAGATCACCAAAACATGCTTTATCACGCTAAAAAGATAAGCTTGAAAGGCCACCGCAGTGGCCCGAGCAGAAAGCGAGAAAAATTCTAATTGCTTGTTTTGATGCACGTGTATGACACAAAAATCACGAGCACATAGAACCTTTGGATAGAGACAAAAATCCCTGGTGCTACGTGGGATTGCAGAGAGAAATTGTAACTCCTCAACGCGTTGGGCATAGGTTCTTGTGGAAAGAGCAAATCTAACGATCTGAGTACCACACCCTGGATCCCCCAACCAGATTAGGACATCGATTTCTCACAATCTTCCACACCCGCCTCATCTTTAAGGACTCTAATTTCTCTGAAAACTTTTGTTGAATCACAAAACTAAAATCGAAAAGATAACCGCTTCCGCGACAATTTTTATGTGAGTTGGTGAATCAACAAAAATTGTTTGGTGTATTTTGTGCTGTGTATGCTAGGTCGTAGGTCTTTGAAAAATCCAGTGCAACAACCATTAGAGTACGACCCGATTTATAGAAGAAAAACCAACCCATCTCCTTCAACGGAGAATTCACCTGACCTTGCAGACATAGTAGAAGAAAGACCAAACCCTATGGATCTCATCCTGCATCAACTGCAACTGCTGAGAGAAAAAATGTTACAATCCGCCACACAATAGCACCTCTGATCCGACAACCGCCTATTAGTACACATTACAACCCGGCTAAGGAAGACTTAGTTCATTGGGTCCAAATCCCGCCTGAAGTAGGGGACTTTGAAATAAAGCCCGCATCACTCTCCTTAATCCCAAAATACTATAGAAATAACTCTCAAGATCCCTTTCTCGACATCCAAATTTTCCGATCTGCTTGTGACACCATGAGTATCCCTGGGACAGAAAAAGTATACATCTACATGAAAGCCTTCACCCATTCACTCAAAGACAAAGCACTCCAATGGCTCCGAAATTATGGAACCCCACTCACATCTTGGAACTCCTTAAGAGAGGCATTCATCAAGAAATACTTCCCAATAGGAAAGACAAATGCCCTGAGACAAGACATATCATCATTCACTTAGAAAAACAGAGAGCCCATTCATGAAGCCTGGGAACGGTTTAAGGAACTTCAAAGGAAATGCCCTCATCATGCCATCCCCAAATGGAGTGAGTTCAGATATTTTATGAGGGCATAGATACATCATTTAAGGGAGTGATTGATGGCTCCTGCGATGGAAACTACATCAGCCGTGATGAGCATTTCGTTTGGAATTTGTTTGAAAATATGGCTGACAATTCGGTGAATAGTTCCTCAATTGAACAATACAGTGGGAACACAAGGACAGTCAATATCATTGACCATGAGAGATTTAGCAATGAAAATCCTGACAAATGGGAATCTCTCTCAAAATAAATGAACCTCGTGACTCAAGTCATAGAAAAATTGGCCATGAATAATCCCACCAGCCATGAAGTTGACCACACCACATTTACCCATAATCAAGACATAAATCCTGAGACTGTGAATTGGGTGCAGAGAAGTCAAGGAGGAGCATATTCAAATAACCACAACACATTGAGAGAACAATCAAATCCTGGGTGGAATGAACAAAACAACTATCACACCCAACCTAGACAACCAATAGCATAGCCTGTAGCCCAACCCTCCACCGTTGTGGTTAACTTTGATGCATTGGCTCAAGCAATACAACAACTGGCTATAGCATATCAACAGGCTACTGAATCTCAACAAAAAGCCAACTCAGAGAATGCATGACAATTCCGAGATCGGGTCGTACATCCCAGCCTTGTCACTTCAACCGCTGCCCAATCCCAACACCAACAAGGCTAGTTCATCTGGAGTACTTCAAACTCCACCACCTGTCGGATCCTTCACCTCACCACCTGGTTTCCAAAATCAGAATTAAGGATTTTTTACATCCTCTAGGACAAATCAAGGGAACCCACAGCAAGCACCTAGAAATCAAGTTAATTTCAATATCCCACCCCGTCAAAACCAATCTGTTAATGTTGTCACTTTGAGAAATGGGAAAACCACTTCTACCTTCACCAGACCACTGGCTACAAAGGAGCAAACCAAAATTGAGGAAGAACTTGATGATGAAGAGAAGTTATCTGAGACAACCATGCTCCCTCCTTCCTCCCTGACCATAACCATCCCCATTCCTGGAGCTCTTCACCAAAGAAAACCTCGATCATCCACCATCGATCCAGAGTTAGAAAAACTATTCTCGAACATTGTCTTTGAAATTCCGCTCCTAAAAGCCCTCAAACAAGTCCTCGCCTTCTCCCGCTTCTTAAAAGAAAAATGCATACCAAAAAGGAAATCAAGAGAAAAGAAAAACCAAGAAGAAAAGTATGTGCTTCCTCAAGCCACATCAAATGCCATTTCCCAATTCCTACCCCCCAAGAAAAAAGACCCAGGGGCACCCTTGGTTAAATGCACGATTGGTGAATTGACCTTCGAGCGCACCTTACTATATAATGGCACCTCAATCAATCTTCTTCCTACCGCCATCCTAGAACACTTTGACTTAGGGAGACTAAAACCTGTTTCAATGATTTTACAAATGGCGGATCGCACTGTGAAGAGACCAATAGGACTTCTTGAAGATGTTATAGTCACAATACAAGGACATAAATTTCCTGTGGATTTTTTTGTTATGGATATGGATTCCCCCAACACACTGAGCGAAACACCCATCATTTTGGGACGACCCTTCCTAGCTACAGCTAAGGTACATTTTGATTATGAGGGGGCAAAGTTGAATTTTCAATCAATGGCAAAATTGTCCCTATTGAGCTAATCATACCCAATTCTATTGACTCTGAGACTGAAGACTGTGGTTGGATAGAAAGATGTGTTGTTCTCAACATACAAACTGACTTTGCTCCTGTGACCCCCCGCCCCTCCGGCTACCGAAACCGATGAGACGGGAGCGTCAGACCTACGGTCCAAATACGCCCATGATCTATGATTCTAAGCAAACCATCTTGTGCACATTAGATCAATATATGAAATATAAATAACAATAGGAGAATTACATGATATGGAAAGAAAATGCAACATCCATTTTCATTGATAATAATCATCAAGTCCATGTCCGTACAAAATGAGATACGATATATAACTATAAATTTGTAGAAGTTCTCCAATTATCTCGTTACATTGTCTCTCAAATATAATATGAAGTGATGCAGGAAAAATAAATACTCTAAGTAGAACGCACCCTGTCTGGTGCAAGTATGACGTAGGAAGTCTGATCTTCTCAAAAGCCACTACGATTGCGGCTGCTGCTCGACTACACCTGTTGGTTTCACACAAGGGTAACATTATGAGCAATCGCCTAGCGAGACAAACATTATAATGACTAGTGTAGGGGTAGAAAAGAATGTGTACTCAACTCATTTAGTGACACGTGTATATATTGTAGGAACTGATAAAAGCATCAAGTTATTCGGATTTACATTGGATCACATAATAATTTCTTTCTTCATTTTATTTTATAAGAATCATTTAAGTATCCCCATCATAATCTTGATATTTCTACAGGTTGATTAGGGTCCACAATGATAACTAATTACAATTACCGACATCCGATCATTAGTCATTTCTCGTAATATTCTAGCACATTCAAGTACGTGACTCGCAGGCCTCCGTTGCGCGGGAACTTAATATTTCTCTTGAGTAACTCTCAATGATCTCTTCTTGATCAGATATGAAAATATTTACATCCCCAAATCTTCAACTTCAAACCGCCTCCCGGAACACCTCTCACAATAATAATACTCGAAGTAAAATTAGATGCGGTCACATCTGAATTTAAACCAAGTCTTAAAATCGTGTATAAGTGAGAAGCCAAGAATGCCAACCACACCACCTGCCTACTCCGTAGAGAGACTCCGGATACTACGGGGCTGCTAGGTGCAACGTGTCACCCAACTCGTCCGTTGGGATCGCGACCTTCAAGGCATCTACCCGGGACTCAAGGGTGCATGCCTTATCCCATGTGGCTCCTAACTCCATCAACCCAAATATTGTGAGACCTCGCATGGTAACTAAAGCCTAGAGCCTTTGTGATATACCCGCATCCTATTATTAGATGAATCGTTTGGTGTGTGTTCATCAGCTCATACCTCCTGGTTATTATTACAATTATTAGTAATGGTCATGATACAGTAGCTCATACACCCATTTGAAAACCATTACACGAGAACTGTGTTTTTTTTTCAAACGTCGGCTATAATTTATCAACTACAGTAATCGTGCTTGTGTTATGCATCACAATTCTCATGAAATACATAGATCATGAGTAATGTCCATGCATATATAGGAGCCATTGACTTGCAACTTCCACTTATTATGATTTATGTATGTGCATTTATCTCTATATCCAGTAAATAACTTTTTAGTTTTTTAGACTTGTTTCGAGGAATAAAAACTTTACTCGTTGGTGGATGATTTTGAACCAGAACGACAATCACTTTCAGGATTGGACATCAAAATGATTTATAAAATGCAATTAAAAAAATTAACACGAAATAGCAAATATGATATCCATCCTTAAAGAACCGTACGCAATTAAACCCACATAAAAGGAGAGAGAGGTTATTCATAATGGACATTTATGTTGTAACGTATCAACATAATTTCATAGTACTTAATCGTACTTGGACATACACAACGTCTATATTGAACCTCAAGAATATCAACCGTTGCATATATGTTTGCAATACTTTCTACAGAAACGTGCTATTACTTTACAAATTAATATCAAGTATTAATAATGTCCATGTTCTAATTATAAAGAAGGCGAAACGTGTGAGTAAAACATCTATGTTTTAATGCTAATTCTTTTCAGATATTGATCAACATGATATTTACAAATTTTGAGATCTGGACGTTAACATGCAAGCAATGGAAGTTGGACCAAAATTTACAATTCAGCTTACATGTTAACTTATATTTACGTGTACATAGTTTGTGTTCCACTAGAATATCTAAATCAAAACAATGTAATGATCATATTAAGAATGGTAGGAAATATATGTAGTAGACATGTCTAGACTGTTGATCTAGTGCTGAGACGAGCCATGCATATAAAAAATTTCCACTGCAACCATTACGTCAACTTAATATCACAAGGGATCATATTTATCAGAATATGTCTAATTGTTGAATGGATAACACTCGTTGCAGAGCTATCACTTATCACTGATATGTGCAGTTAGCTTAAACAAATCATTTGGAAATCATAACACAATAAAATCTAGACTCTACGATATTCAAGTAATTAGGATCCAGGTTGTTTTATTTGTCCCTGCTCAAGGTACTAAAGGAACCCGATATAATCCTATCTACGAACTATAATTTGTAAAAAGTGGCACCAACAACAATATGTAAATCATGATACAAGAAACACATAAGACGGTAGAGATGTTAAAAATATAGAGACAAAAGTATGTAGAAACCAACAGCAAGAGGGGGTATTTATCGTTACCTTCGAGGATGTTCCCTCGAGATCTTCTCTCACGCAGGACGATATTTTCGTCACTCGACTATAGAGCAAATGCATGTACAAAGGTGACCTCGAGCTTTCCTACGTGATGGTGGCCGCGGATCTTCGATCGGAGCTCCTTCTCCGACGTCGACGGCGGCCCTCCGATGACTACACTGACCAAGATGGTGGTGCTCCCATGAGAGGGGAGGGTGGTGGTGGCTAGGGCTTTGGAGAGGACAATCTATCATATCATATTTATAGAAGGGGAGGTGTAAATGGATCAAGTTTTGGATCCGGTTCGGATCCATATATGGGTCCCAACTATTATACTTAAAACATCGATAACTTGAGCTAGGAGTATTGTAATTAGGTGTTCTTGGGCTCGTTGGAAAGATCTCGACAAGATATGCGTAATGGAGTGATTATCTGAATTTTTTGATGTCAAAAATACTCCAGATTTTAGGAAAAAGAAAATACGGGATTTCACATCTCCCATCCATCTCACCAAAGATCCTTTAGAGGTTAGTCTAAATACCTCTAGATCCACTTACAAAAATACTTCTCATGAAATTGCCACATACAATCTGAATCTCGCACTGGAAGCTCCACCATGCCCTCTCACCGGACAAGAAATTGATGAGCTTGATAATGCCTGGGACACATTAGACTCTGAACTCACATTGACCTCAACCACGATTATGCCCATGATGGAACCACCATTTGAGACCATTTCTGTAATAGATTCAGGAAATACTACAACTCTGACTCCACGAACGATCATTGTTGAATTGAAACCACTACCCAAAGATCTGAAGTATGCTTTCCTGGATGATGCGCATACTCTACCAGTCATTATCAATGCCAACCTAAATCATATGGAAGAAAGTCAACTCATGGAAGTTTTGAAAAACAATTCCCAGGCCATTGGATGGAAAATAGCAGATCTAAAAGGAATAAGCCCAACATTCTGTACTCATCACATACATTTGGAAAATGATTGTAATTCCTCTCGAGAAATGCAAAGACGGCTGAATCTCAATCTACGAGAGGTTGTGAAGAATGGGATCTATAAATGGCCAAGTGCGGGTATCATTTATCCTATTGCTGATATCCCTTGGGTCAGTCCTCTCCAAGTTGTCCCCAAGAAAGCTGGATTAACAATTGTCAAGAATGAATAAGGAGAGGACATACCCACCAGAATAGCCACATCTTGAAGAGTCTGTGTAGATTATAGGAAACTCAATAAGGCTACCCGAAAAGATCATTTCCCATTGCCATTCATTGTCCAAATCATTGAGAAGCTAGCCAGAAAAGAATTTTTCTGCTTTTTGGATGGATACTTCGGTTATAACCAAGTGGCCATAGCACCTAAAGATCAAGATAAAACCACTTTCACTCGTCCATTTGGAACATATGCCTTCCGCCGCATGCCTTTCGGACTATGTAATGCCCCAGCAACATTTCAAAGATGCATGATAGGAATTTTCACCGATATGATCGACGATTTTATGGAAGTATTTATGGATGATTTCTCTATTTTTGGAGACTCTTTCGAGGAAACACTTGGATTTTTGGATAGAGTCCTCCAAAAATGCATTGAAGTGGATCTGATATTATCTTGGGAGAAATCACATTTTACGGTGAAACAAGGGATTGTGTTAGGACATGTTGTGTCAAAGAAAGGGATGGAAGTGGATCCATCAAAAATTGAGACAATGACCCATTTAAGTCCACTGGTGAACATAAAGGGTGTTCGGTCCTTCCTATGTCATGTCGGCTTTTACCGCCGTTTTATCAAGGACTTTTCAAAAATTTCCCGCCCTCTCACCAAACTACTTGAAAAGGACCAAGATTTCACATTCACCGAGGAAGTATACGAGTCCTTCAACACACTAAGGAAAATCATCATTGAAGCACCCATACTACAACCCCCTGATTGGAACTGTGAATTTGAAATCATTGTGATGCTTCTGATTATCCTATTGGGGCAGTATTGGGTCAAAGGAAAGATGGAAAATCCTATGCCATCCACTTGCCAGCAAGACCCTAGATGATGCTCAAAGGAACCACACTGTGAATGAGAAAGAACTGCTAGCTGTGGTATTTTCACTAGAGAAATTTCGATCTTACATCTTAGGATCACATATCATAATCTACACAGACCACTCTGCTCTCAAATATGTATTCACAAAGACCGATGCTAAGCCTAGACTCATTAGGTGGGTATTACTACTCCAAGAATTTGATATAGAGATTCGCGATAAAGCCGGAGAAAAGAATGTCGTGGCCGATCACCTTTCAAGACTCCCTTCATCGAACACAGATACAATCCCAATTTCTGATAACTTTCCAGATGAAAGTATCATGTCTGTTTCTCAACTCCCTTGGTATGCAGACATCGTCAATTACATTGTCACCTCCACATTTCCTGATGACTGGACAAAACATAAGAAAGACAAAATTAAAGCCCAAGCCCGATACTATCACTGGGAAGACCCTTTGCTCTTCAAAGAGGGCACTGATTTGATATGGAGACGATGCATCCCTGAATCTGTAGTCAATGATGTCCTAACTCACTGCCACACTTCTGGGTGTGGAGGACATCACTCAGGGAAGCGCACAATCGCTAAAGTCTTACAATGTGGTTTCTATTGGCCTACACTCTTTAAAGATGCCCATCATTTTGCTCAATCTTGTCCTGCATGTCAGACTAATGGAACAATGACCCGCCGCAACATGATGCCCCTCCAACCCGTACATATAGTCGAGATCTTTGATACTTGGGGAATAAAGTTCATGGGACCTTTCACCACCTCGCAAAGCTATCAGCACATCCTACTCATTGTTGACTATGTGTCCCGTTGGGTTGAAGCCATTCCCACTCGCGATGTTGATAACGCCACTGTTGTTAATTTTGTGACCAATCTCTTCTTCCGATTTGGATTACCCAAGGTGGTCATTAGTGATGGTGGAACCCATTTTCTGAACGCTTCAGTCAAGAACTTACTTTAAAAAATGAGGTCGAACACCGTGTCTCAACTGCTTATCATCCATAGACCAATGGAATGGCTGAGCTATCAAATCGGAAAATCAAGACCATCCTCCAGAAAATTGTCCGCTTTGATCGTAAAGACTAGTCACAACACTTACCTTCTGCTCTTTGGGCCTACCGTACAGCCTTCCGTACACCCTTAGGAATGAGCCCATATATGTTGGTCTATGGAAAACCTTGCCATCTACCTGTAGAGATACACCACAAGTCACTCTGGGCGATCAAGAAATATCATTTGGATTATAATGAGATTGGAAAGAAAAGACTATTGAACTTATCTGAACTGGAAGAACTGAGATCACAAGCCTATGGTAACAACCTGCTATACAAAGAGAAAATCAAGTTGTGGCACAATGCCAACATTTCGAGGAAAACATTCAAAGAAAATCAAAAAGTATGGCTATTTGATACAAAACTGAAGTTATTTCCAGGAAAACTGAGATCGAAATGGAAAGGACCATACATTGTAACTCAAGTATTCGATAATGGCTTGATAGAAATTTCTGACCCAAACACTAAAGGTACTTTCAGAGTCAATGGTCAAAGACTAAAACCCGTTGTTGAACCATCTGGTCCTATGCCTGTTTGCACAACATACCTTCTGCAGGAAAAAATGAATCACCACATCGCCAAGCAGAGGCATTAAATCATGCACTCTCGTGAGCCTCTCCTCACAGGTATCTTTTCGTCTTACTACTCGTATGCTTATTTCACTGCATTGCATTAGATAAGTATGGGGGTACCCCTCTGCATTACATTCCAAAAAAACCAAAAAAATACATTTCACATCCCTTCTGATCCTCCTATTACACATTGTCTTCACCATGAGGACATGGTTTCTGTTAAGTATGGGGGGTGTCTGCATAGTTTTTCAAAATTGCATACTCTTTCAAGTGAAAAAAATCTCTTTTGCAAAAAATCCCCTAAAAATATTTTCAAAAGCAAGAAACCACCAAAAATACATCCTTGCTAGTTTTATCCTATTTTGAGAAATCAGATTTCACTGCATAAATCATAGACTGAAGTTGAGTTGGTCCTAATCCACTTAACTTCATCAGAATTTCACTAGGCATGAGTTTTTAAGCTTTCTTTAGTTCCATATGGACTTTATTCTCTCAGTTCCACTAACTCTACTGGTGAATGAACTTCTGTATCTAATTAGATCACCTGAGAAACTAGTAGCACTCTTAAACTTTTCAATGGATATTAAGCAACTGCACATTGCACTTAGCTTGATTGAGTTTATTTTACGAGATAGAATTACAATCTAGTTGAGGTGAGGAGTTGTCCTCTTGATTGTGCCAATGCATGAACCTTATCTATAGCTAATGAAGGAACTTGACTCAGGAGCAACATGATCTCCCTAGTCTAAGTATGTCAGCAAATAAGCCAGTATCGTGCCTCCAAAGTCAATATTAAGCTGATACTACCTTTTGATGCCAAACCCAAAACAAAAACACCACAAAAAGGCATATCACAATACAAATACCAAAAACCACCAATCATGCAAAGATGTGCGAAGCAAAAGCAATGAAAGAAGACCACCAAATAACCCTTCTCCACCAAAAAGTCGTGGTAACAGCCCAATGATACTACCTAAATTTTTAAAAGAGGCCCAGGGTTATGCTCTGCAAAAGAAAAAGAATGAGAGCAACGGACCAAAGCGGTCTACGGAAAACCCCAAAAGTTAAAGTTCCATTTTCCAAAGAATTATGACCTATTTCTTTATGCTGACATACTTGGGTGAAAAGAGAATATGCCTAAATTCAGGTGAGGACTGAGGCTATATGAGTAGGGAATCATTCGGTACCTTGATAGATTTGTTGATTAGCTCGTTCTCTTGACTCACGAAAGCTAAAACATCACTAACACTGTTTATATCCGTTCAAAGTCAAAGAGAATACTTATTTCTTAGGGATGAGCTGAACTGATCGATTTTTGAAATCATGTCTGATTTTGTTGGAACTGAGAGGCTGTTGAAACTACAAAACTCAAGTCAAGTCGACTATTCGAAAAAATCATTAATCCATGGGTCAACTCTGCTGAAGTTTGTGTATTTGTGTGGTTAGGATCTGAAAATTCAAGACTTTGTGGATATGTCTGCTGTAAACCCTCACCCAACCTATCTTGTCTATTTCCCTATCCTTCATTATTACTTATCTATTTCTTGCTCGGGACAAGCAAGATTTAAGTATGGGGGTGTGATGATTACATGATACGTTGTGATAATAGGCTCAAATTATGTGGAATACAACATCAATTCCTATGTTACAAACTCTAAATTCACATAATATTTGCATACATTATTCCATGCACATAAGCGTATAAAATCATCATAAAATCAAGGAAACATCTGATAAAATATTATCATCATTAATCAGATTTATCAGAGAGAAATTGAGTACACTCATAGAGCACTAATTTAATCAACATATTGACTTGGCTCTACAAAAAACATCTCTTACATTTTGTTGGAAAGAAATGGGGAAGGGTATGAAAAATTCACACTCATTAAATGTCATACATGGATGTGTACCACCTTTATTCATTCTCTCTTTCTCTCTCCCATTTCCCACAAATTGTAGCCGACCATATCCTTCCCATGCATGAGAGTCTTTATTGTTTTTGTCTTACATGAAGTTATTGTTTTTGTCATACATGCATGCAACTTTTCACTTCACTTTGAAAAGGTGCATATGACTAATATAAATTAAGACCATCCCCCATGCAAATAAAAGAATTGGCCATGTTAATTCCTCTCCTCTCCCATGCATGAATGAATTAAATGCTTTTCTCTTTACATGCATGTGATTCTTCATGTTGAAAAGATGCATGGGGCCTTTATAAAAGGACCCCATGCAAATGCAAGGATCCTCCCCTCTTACTCCACCTCTCTCTCTTTTATTCTCTCTCTCTCTCTCTCTCTCTCTCTCTCTTTGTCTCATGCAGATGAAGGCGTAGCCGGCAACAACCCCTTCCCCATCCTCCTTGCTCTTACGTGTTGCGCGACCTGCAACCTAGCGGCCTCCTCCTCCACCTTGCGCGATCAGCAGCTTCTCTGCGTACTTCGGCTCCTTCTCCGTGCACTCCGGTTCCACCTCCTACGCATCCGGCTCCTTCCTCGTGTGGCCTAGCACGTGTCCAACACCTCCCCACGTGGTCGGATCATTGTGCGCCCCATTGGTGTTCCCACCAACTCGTGCACCTGACTCCTCGACATCCAGCACCATCATCGTCTCCATTTTAGATTCGCAAGATCCGATAGAGAAGACTCTATTTCTTATCTTATTTACTTCTTGCAATTTCATCATGATGGTTAAGTTTGTTTAAGTTGATTTTGGAAGAAACAATTCTCAATCTTTATATCTTTCTTGCATTTTTGTTGTATTAGTTGTTGTTTAAGTTAAGGTGATAAAATGTTTATTTGGGAATATCTTTTGTTGACTCTAGTTTTTCTTTATAACATGTAATGCAATTCTCCATCCTTATTTGATATAACTTTTACTTAGTAATTTTTCTTCCATCTTAATTTGCAATCCACCCCGTCATTTTCTTATTCAGTTGCATTCATGCCCTCCTTCATTTACTTTAAGTTCTAAAAAGTGTTTCCACCATAGATCACATTCTATCATATTTTTTCTTTCGTCGCAATAGATTAAAATTGCCATCAAGTTTGAAAGAAGAACAAATATTGCAATTTTGCTTGGTCCCTGTGGATTCGAACCTCTACTTGCCGCATACTTATTGCATACATTCATCATGCTCGTAGTTGTAATATTATTTGTTTGATTGCATTTTTCATGGAACAACAACGACATGGTAAAATCATCTTTTTAAACCACGGAAAATCGTGTCAACACCTATAAACATACCTGTATAATTACTACTTATATTTTATTAAGTGTATAAAATACATTAGAAAAATAAAATAAAAATATATTTAAGTGTATACAAATATTTTATAAATTTATAAAATAATAAACCAAAATAAATAAATTAAATATATAAAATAAAAATAAAATTTTAAAATATATAGATGTATATACCTATATAACCTATAAAGGAAACTTGTAATTTTATACCTCGAAAAAATAAATAAAAATCATAATAAAATAATTCAGAAAATGATAAATATTTTTCATTTAATAATCTAAAATTAATAAAATTGTTTATTATTTTTAATTTAATTTACAAATCATTTATTTACTTTTTGTCTTTTGCGGATGACGTGGCCCAATCAGGCCACGCCATCTGTTGACCGAGGATCAACTCCATGACCCCAGGTCTGTGACCTCTGGATATGCGTTTTCCCCATTTCTCCCTATTTTGGTGCTCTCGCTCCTATCCTCCATTGGTAACGACGTCTTCTTGGATTTTTGTCCTGGAACATCCGGGATTCACGCCGGGGGCTTGGATCTTCCAAGATCTTCCCCGCTCGCCCGTGATCCTGCATGGAGGATCACGCCATAAACATCCCATTCAAAAACCCCGTCGACCATCCCTTCACGTTTTGAACCCTTTTGACCAAAGCTTGGATCCTCACCTTGGAGCTCTGGACCGGAGGCTGTGATAGAGCGTCCTCCAGCTTCTTCGCGCGAGGCCAAGCGAAGGCCGAGGAGGTCTCCACCCCCATCTCCAGTCACTTTGGTCGTGAGGTCTATTTCCTGGTTTTCTTTGCCGGTTGAGGTTGCATTATTCAATTTTTGCTCATTCTTTAGTTGTAGGTTTAGCTTTAGTTCTACTCTTTTTATTGCACATTTTGTCGACAGCAGTAGTTTAGATCCGACCATTCGAAGCTCGTTGGAGCCCTACTCCGGCGAACTTTCCCTTGCACGCTTTCATACTCCTTGCACCTTTGTAAGCCCTCGGAACCCTCTCTCGTGGTGTATGTTTTACCCCTGCAGGTTCCTGGGGCCACGGGACTCCACGGGGTCAAGATTTGGAAAGAAATGCTCTTGGGCGCAGCTCCATGCCGTTCACGACGCGGTGGTCTTCCAGTGTCGTTTACACGATTTTAAGGCCACCACTCGATAGGGGGAGCGTCCAAGAGCCTTGCGGCCATTTTACAGCTCGAAGGAGTGCCGGAGGAGGGAGAAGGAGGCCAGGGAAGCTCGCTTCGCAGCGAGTTCTTCCCCGTTCTTCGTCGTCATCTTCCAATCGTTAGATCGAAGGCCCAGCCCAGGCATAGCAGCCGCCGTCTGATCTCCGTGAGCTTAAACCATCCATGTGATGGAGATGAACTAATCAGGGCCGTCTGAACCGAAGCGTCATCACGTGCGTCTAGGCTGCCACGTGTATAAGTGGGAAAGGCCCCACCGTCCAATCGTGTAGGCGAGGTATTTTGCATCTATTACCCCGCTACCTTTTGTAATTATTATTTGCTATTTAAAATTTCCTAGGCATTTAGTAACTTTGGTAATATTTGCACCGTGCCCCCTAGATTTGTTTGGAATTGCTTTTTAGCCCTTGCCATGTCACGTGTTATGCCCACGTGACTAGGCAAATTTTGCAAGTAAGGGGCTGCGGCTTTGATTATTTCTTATTGGATCTGGGATTTTAATATTCATCATTTATTTTGCATGAGATTTACACTACTGCCCTTGAACCTTTCCATATTTGCATAAAAGCCCTTCCAGGCGTGCATGCCTATGCACGTGGGCTTGGCGTTTTTGCGGGCATATCCCTAGGGTTTTTGCTATTGGTATTTGGTTTCAGAATATTTTTATTGCCTTTTATAATTTCTGGAAAATTGTATTTTGGTCCCATCACTTTCTACTAGTTACAAAAACGTCCCTACGAGGAATGTAGTTTCTTTTTGCTTCATCAATTAATTTCATGCATCTATAAATTCTCAAAAATTACCAAAAAACCCATAAGTTCTTGTAGCATTGTAGTCTCACGCCATTTTTCTATTTTGCATTTTTATTGCATTTTATTATTTATAAAAATTCAAAAACATGCATTTTTGCTACTGTTGGCATTAGAAAATACATAAAAATTATGAAACGTTTCCGAAAAATTCCAAAAAAAATACATTTTGTATGTTTGCATATGTTTTAGCTCCAGACCAAAAATCACTAAAACATACAAAAGAAAACTCCTAAAAATCATAAAACCCCAAAAACCTTCCTAAAAATCTTAAAAATTCTACAAAAATCTTAAAAATACAATTTCAATTTCTGTGTTTTCCCTACTTTCTTATCTTTAGTTTAAAATTAATTTGAGTAATTTTGGACACTGATTGATATTTTTCATCCTCATTATAATTTCGGCCAGCAATTTATTTCATTGTTTACTAGTATTTTTGACTTGAAAAATAGCAAAAAAATTAGAAAAAACCTATAAAAATCACAAAAATATTAGAAAATTATAAAAAGACCAAAAACATTTTATTTCCTGACTTTTGAGTATTTTTACTTATTTTTATAAATACTTCATCCCTCTCTTTCTAACTTTGTTTATATAGTCTATTTAAATAAAAAGAAAATATAAAAAAATATAAAATATAAAAAGAAAATACAAAATCAGAAATTAAAAACCAAAATATAAATACAAATTCCAAAAATTAAATAAAAAAATATATAAAATTAAAAACCCACAAAAAACATAGCATTTATAGACAAATTGATCACATTCACACTTGTGCATTCACTTTCCCTGTTCTACCTGTCTGCTCCCCGTGTTCGACCTCTACACATACTTGCACCTATACACTTCTTTGTTGTAGAGTTATAATAAATTTTAACTTCGTACATTTACTTTCATTGCTTGAATTACTTGTTTTGGGTTAATTGTTGATTGATTGAGGTTTCGTGAGCGGTCGCTCAGCGACACTGTGGTCCCGTCTTGTGTGGACTACTTTAGACCCTCGCAAAATCACGATTATCAGCAGCGCTCTCCGATAAAGGGCGGAGAAAGGAGAGCCAATCTCCAAATCTACGGGGATCTGGGGTGAGATAAACTGCATGGGATGATGAGAAAATAATGGGTGACTAAATGCGGGTGAGAGCGAGGTCGGGAGATAACCTGAGTCACGATGGAAGGTGGCCGGAGCAGAGGGCTCCGGCAATCAAAGATCTGAAACCTAAGCTATTCTAATAATCTCTACACTAAACTAGCTGCTGGAATGAAAACACAAAGCGAGAAACTTCCTATAAATGATAAACACGCAGCTCTTACCTGGTCGGAGACCAAGGAGCAGAGACGTCGACGGAGCTCTGCCTTGGACCACCGCTCATCCGTACTATGTCGTCTCCAAGAGCGAAGAAGATCGCAGCTGTCACATGGTCCTCAACGCATGCACAAGAACACGGTATGACGCTCAAAAGGGGATCAAACTCGAAAGAAAGGAGGAGAGGATTATTTATAAACAAGCACGACAAGGGCGTATTAGGTTAGGGTTTCTGCTCGAATTGAGGAGCGTTTGACCACAGAAAAGTGCCGGCGTGATTGAGGGTGGATGGCAGAAGGTTTTTTGTAAAGGAAGCGAGAAGAGAAAATCAATAGATTGGAAGAGGAAATTCAGAGAAGATGGGGTGATGGACGTATGACACGCTAGGTGGCTAGAGGCAGTGTAGTTGACCTAGGTCAACAGGCGGGACACGGCTATTGGTCCAGGTCAGCACGCTACACGACAAAACTAAGTGTTTTATTCGAAAATAATTATTTTAAAATAGCATTTTATTTTATTAAATTTTGTGTATAAAACAAAAAATGTTTATTGTTAATGTAGTGTTTTGTTATGATTTTTATTTATTTTTTGATGTTATTTATTAGTATTTTATGTTTAAGGATTTATTTATAGGTACATTCATTCATGTTTGTACATTTTTATTTTTATTTTACATTTTTCTTTATTATTTTATTCCATTATTTTATATAATTATAACTTATTTTTAGGTACATAAATATATTTTTATTATATTTTTATGACATATTTTGTACACTTAAATAAATAGATATGTATATTATGTAGATTTATTGATAGGTATTTTACCTCTGTTTTGTATACATCATTTTATTTAATATATTTTATTGGATTTTATTTTGGATTTATATTTTTAATAGAATATAGATATTATACACAAGATTATAAAAATATATAAAAAAATAAAGAATAAAATAACAAATTCACTTTATTTATATACAAGAAATAACATAGGTATTTTGTCTATAATGGTATATGGACTCATTTTATTTTACATTTTCTTATTTTATTTTATTTTAGTTTCAATATATATATATATGTTATAAATAATTATTATAAAATTATAAAATATAAATTTGTAAAAATAATAAAGGATGGATAAATTGAATATTTTAATTGGCTCTACTATATAATAGGGGTCAAAACCTAACTTTCTCACTGTAACTCCAAAAATACGAAACCACCTCCATTAAATAGCTTGTGAAAAGTTATATACAATTAAATATGATTTTGATATCTTTTGAGTTTTTGTTTTATAGATATGGATCTGTGAGGTTGAGATCTTGGCTTTTATTTTGTGTATAAATGAACACTATGTATTATTTGATACAAACTCAATTTTGTATTTTATTTTCATTGTTATCTATAATTTTTATGAACAAAGTTTCTTCATTTAATGAATAAATAATAATGAATAAAGTAGGTGCCAAAATGAATAAATAAAGAATACAAGAATTGGGTCTTTATTATGTTTTTGACGCTTATCTCCCCCTACTTTATTCATTGTCAACCAACTCAATTCTTGACTACGTCTTGGGGTTTAGGGTCATAAAATATCTTCGATATTTGATTTTTTACTTTTTATTTTTATTCTATAATTTTTGCATAAAAAATCATATTATTTACATAATAAATGCTATAATTCATGAATGGTATTTTGTATAAATTAATGATATTCACATGCATAAGCTAGGGTTTTTAAGGCCAAAATGATAGAATACAGGTGATGAAATGGATATTCATCAGGAGGTCGTTGGCTCCTTAGATTTATTTAAATTCGATCTAAACGTTATGTTTTTATAGAGGCTTTTTTATGGTATTTTTAAATGTGATAAATGAGTGAAATGCAATTTAGACGAGGTTCAGGGGCAAAAATGTAAATTAAGATCAAATCAAGTCCAAAAATCCTAAAAACATTGATCAGAATGTAAAATATGATGAAATGAAGCTACTTTATTTTTTTTAGAATTTTTGGATGAAAAATGAATTAATTATGAATTAAGTAACGCAGACTAGATGATTTTGAGAAAATTAATTTTTTAATAAATATTGATGTCAATATTTTTCAGAAATTAATTTGTCGTAGATAAGTATATGTAAGAAATATCCAAAATAAATTTTAATTCCTAAAAATGCTAAGTATGGAATTAATTAAAAATCAATTACTAACTTCACCATTTCATTTATTTTAACCTCAATACGTGTGCAAATGAGATAAAATTTGGATACATTTTTAAAAAAACCTAAAATCCACCTATTGTGAATTTTTGGGAATTTTGAATCAGCAAAAAATTAAATATCAATTTTAGAGCATAAAATAGGTAAAACACGTAAGTTTACACCAAATTAATTATCATAAATAATCCATTGGTCATAAAAATATAAATAAATGCCTATTAGATAGAAAATGAATTGTTCTACAAGATGCTATTTTTGTAATTTAAAATGGCATGAAATAAAGATTTAAATAAATGTCCAAACACAAGGTATGATTGCAAAATAGAAAATAAAAAAGTAGTGTACAAGGGCGCTTCTTTAATTACCAGTTCTTCCGAGAGTCTCCTCAAAGTTTTCACAATGAAGCACTTGCGTTGCATGTGACTTCCAAGGGTCGGAGATGGCGGCGTAATTTGCAGGGACTCCAGGGGCCTCGGGCATAAATGCCTCATCCCTCACGTGCCTTTCACGTGAGGTGGGGGTAGCTGCTGTGGAAGCAGGCACGCATAGACTGCTCCAGGTCGTTGGTGCGCATCGTCAGCTAGACGGAGCTGCACGCTAGTCAACTGCACGAGGAAGTGAAGCGTCTAGGCTAGCGCAACGTGGAGCAGAGGTGGCGAGGATGCTTGCGATGGTGGCGAGGATCGTTTAGGAGGAGGCAGGTGCTCTGCGGGTGGATGCAGGTGAGGTGCATACGACCACGCGCAGGGGATGGCTACAGGTGGGGTGCGGCCGCAGGGGGGACTTTGCGCACGCGTGGTGGGCTGGTGGCTGGAGGGCTGGTGGCGGTCAGTAGCGAGCGCAGCTAGAGGTGAATTCGGAGAGGAGCTGCTCTGCGTGAGGGAGGTGGCGTACGGAGACGTAGGATCACATGCACGAGCTCCTAGTGGTTATGGGGGCCTGGGCACCCACTAGAGGAGGCAGACCGGTGGATGCACAGAGGTGTTGTGGTGGCAGTACAACAGGAGAGGAGGTACGGTCAGCCGTAGGTGGCTGCGGCACGCGTGGAGGGAGGCTGGCCACTGGCGTGTAGGTAATGATGGCTGTTGGTGAAGTGTGAAGGTGGAGGTGGGAGTGACGAAAGGGTGCAGAGGAAGAAAATGTTGGGGAATAAATTTGGAAGTAGAAGAGAATAGAAAAAGAAGAAGAACATGAAGAATGAAGAGGAGGAGGAGGAGGAGGAGAAGGAAAGGAAAGGGAATGCTACCTGGAAGAAGTGGACAAGGTGCATGTGGATGGAGCTAGTAGTGACTCCGGTCTTCACTTCGATCGTAGTAGAGATCGAGCTCGAGTAGCTAGCAGAGAAGTCACTACAAAAAGGTACCAAGGGGCCTTGGATCTTGCCTGGGCTTCAGCCTTCGTCTTCGCTCAACAAGCTCTAAACATGCAATCACCATCTCTTGAGCTGGAGCTGGAAGTTGGATTTCCCTTCTATTGTGGTGGATGGAGCCTGAGGAATGAAGGGACGACAACATGGATTGAGCGAGTGGTGGGCAGAGGGAGTGTGCCTCGAGGTGATCGATGGCGGCCCCAGTGAAAGGCGACCAAAGCGGGATGTTGAGTACGATGGTCCATGGTGGCGTTGGCGGGAACATTGAAGTGATGTTGTTGGAGTAGAGCCAGTTGCGGGGTGGGTGCGAAGATGTTATAGTCGAGGTGGAGTGGTGGAGATCAGAGTAGGGAGCGGAGCAGGGAGCGGAGTGAGGAATATGGTGGAAGATGAGAGGGTACGGTGTGGTTGATGAAGAGAAGAAACTGAGGAAAAAGAGAGGAGGGAAGAATATAAGAAGAAGCGAAGGAAGGATGAGGAAGAAGAAAGGGAGAAGAGGTCTACATGGAGAGATGGAGGGGTAAAACCCTCTCCGATCGTCGCTCAAAAACTATGGCTAGGCAGAGCTGGGAGGCTGCTCGAGGGGATGCCACTGCAAGGTGACGGGTGTCACCTTGGATCACGATGGCAAAGGACCCGTCGTCGCTCGACGGTGGTTCTTCTTCACTCGTTGTCACCAAGGAGAGGCAGAGCTCAAGGCCATAGCATGTAAGACGGCGATGGGAAACAATGGGAGATGAAGCGCATGTCTTTATAGGTGGATGGAGCGACGATGAGGAACACGGAGAAGGAAGTCGTGGGATGCCTGAGGATGCGGACGGAAGCGGTTAGTGGCCATGAGATGTGGGAGTGGTTGTCGTCGTGGGAGAAGAAATAAAGCGCAATAGGGGAGTGAGGGAGATGGTTTTCATATGTGTGTGCATGTATTCATGCGTGCGTGAGTGTGTGCGTGTGTGTGTGTGTGTGTCTATGCGTGCGTGCGTGCGTGCGTGGGTGTGTGTGTATAAGAACGTTGGGGAGAGAGTCATGTGGGAGTTAGAGAGAGGGAACCGATTGTCTGGTGTAGCCCCTGTTGTAGCAGACTCTACATTAGAGGTCTGGGGCGACGTACTAACGTGCATGGGTATGATTTGAAGAGAGAGAGAGAACATGTGATAGGAGAGAGAAAAGGAGGAGAGAGGGGTGCAGAGAGAGAGAGAAAGAGAAAGAGACGGGAAATGGAGGGAGAGGGGTACGTGCATGGGTGAGTGCGAGTGGGAGAGGGAGGAAGAGGGGGCCACATGGCAACAAATTTTTATATAAAATTAAAAATTAAATAATAATAAATGTAATTAATAATAAACATAAAATTAAAATAAATAATTATAATTAAAATAAAAATATAATAATTAAAGTAATAAATAAAGAAAGAGAAAATAAAATAAATAAGTAAATAATAGTATAAAAATAAATAATTAAAAGAATAAATAATAATAATGAGGGTGATCCCTAAAAATCGAAAATTAAATCAAATATAAAATAAAAAAGTAATAAAAGGGGTCAAATCAAAATGTGGTCAATACGAAAGTTGCTCGTCTCGACGAGATTTACCACTCATGTGAAAGATCACAATTAAAAGAAGTCATATGTACAAAAAGTATTTTTGGAGTGCTTTATAGGTATAAAATACCAAAGATTTATCTGTGCAGATTTTTTGTCATTTTTTAAATAAAAAATAGAGAAAATAAAAAAGAATATTTCCAACTTAATCTATTTTTTGGATTTTTTTATAATTAAGAAATAACAAGATAAAATAAAGGGGTATTTTGTTCAACATGTACAATACAATAGGGACCCAAAATCCAAGTTTAACATATGAACTCCGATTCTTTTGAATTTGGTCTTGTTTTGAAGGTAATTGAGCATACATTAATTCAAAATTGAGTAGGGATCCGTAAGAGACTTATGAGATAGATATTCACATTTTAAGGTTCTTAGTCTCAAATTAGGGTTTGGGTTTTATTGGTTAATTTTACAAGTTCGTATTTTTTTTGATATTTTTCTTTTATTAGTATTTGTAATATATAACTATATTGATTTTGTTTAATTCTGAGTTAGTATAAAATATATACAAATAGATGAAGTTAGTTAATATACAAGTGAATATGTATAAGCGAATTTGGCTCCTTATTTAATGCGAATATGCATGCTAAAACGCGAACATTAATTCGAAATGCATGAATGTAAATAATGCACAATAAATGGATATATGCATCTAATTAATCATGTACAAAGCTCTAGTTTTGATTTTTAGAGTGATGAATCATAAGATTCATCACTAGTCAACACCATCAATGTCGTGTCCACAAGTCAGCCAACCACAACTCCCACTAAGCTAAAGGATCCGCAATTGCCACAAACTCCTCAGTTGAGTTCAGGGCAACCTTAGGTCTGGCACATATATTACGTGCAAGCTCTTGAGCAGACTCCATTATCGCCTCAACAACAACTTGTTGTGTACGAGCAACTGCTCCCTTCTTATGATCCATAATTTCCACCACCACAACAGATCCAAGAGGTCAATGGCATATGGAATAATGATGCGTAACTGGACCATCCATGCGAACACTAGCAAGGCTAGTCGTCATCTATAAGGCCAAACCACCAACCTTCAGGTGGAAGTTTTGTCAAGAACCACCAACCTCGCTAACAACAGTCTCCGTCGTATCAAAACAACCGGATACAGAATCGGCAACACCAGTACTGTTAGTATCAGTCGTGTCACAATTACATGGCTGCTCAGCATAATCAGTACCCTCCTCCTTCACAATATCATCAGTAGCAACTCCCTCCTCACCATAATTTTCAGTTTTCCCATCCTCGACAATATCATTCTCAACGTGGTTAGCATGTTGAATCATTTGAGGCATCTCATGTGAACCCAACCTTAGACTGCTTGGCCCAACTCATCAAAAACCTAGCAGAGATGTCTAGAAGCTTGACGACCTCACTGCCACCAAAAATCCGATTCCTGCGCAAGTTGAGGCAGACCCCAATCATTTCAAAAGGAAAGAGCAGGTAGTTCATGATATCCCGTACGATCCCACGGAGTTAGAGACTTCATATTATATTATGTTACATGCATTGACTCTCAGGAGTGGTAGGACAATGCAGTCATTTGCAACCGTGAAGGGGAAGAATAAAGCAACTTCTTTCGAGTCGTCTTTCGCATCAACCGCTCCAGCAGCAGAGCTGAGTGAGGAAGAAAATGATGGAGGAGAAGCGCCAATGCTAGCCATCCACAAACACCAAGATAAAAAAAACAATAAAGTCAACAAAATAAAAATTTCCAAAAAGAAAGGAAGAGCAAAAGCCAATCCGACCTAGCCTTGGAGGAGCCAGCACCATCAACACTTCCAGTATTATCCGATAAAGTTGAAGATACCTTTTTGCATGTTTTGCTTGACACCCCATTTTCTGGCCAACCATTTACAAATAATTTTGTTATTAAGAACAATACATTTTCTTCTGTATATATCCCTTTTCCTGAAGCTATAAAAATATTAAAAATAGAAATTTGAAAAACACATTTTCTGACCCGACATTGTTGAAATTATAGAAAATCTTGTGTTGAAAATGTCATTAATGAAGGTCATGAAATACATGCCAACAGTAAAGAAAGTATTGAATCATGAATGTACCTCCAAGTATCAAAGCCACAAGAACAGATGCGGCCGAGGAGAAAAGTACATATTAACCAAGGCCACTGTGAATGCTATCAGTGATCTCCCACAAAAGACGAAAGACAAGGGAGAACCACTCAAATAGATGCCAGATATTTGATCAGGCATTCGAGCGAACTCTTCTTGATAGAATGTCTTCAATCAACCTCATGCCCTCATCATTTCTAGAAGAATTCAGGCTCAGACTTCGCAAACAAACTCATATTATTCTGCATTTTGCAGATCGATCCATTAATTGACCCAGAGGTTTGTCAGACATTATTGTGATTGTGTGGAACATGCGAATTCCAGTAGACTTTATTGTCCTAGACATGGACTCTCATGTATTGTTATTCCATACTCCCATCATTCTTGGCCGGCCATTCATTCGTATTGCCGAAGAGGGCATTGACTACATGTATGGAAAGATCACATTTCTCTCTTGCAGTGACCGAGTCACCATGGACATGACTTTCGAGTAGAAAGCCGTGTCTGATGTAGATAAGTCAAAGAAAACAAACGATTGTGATATTTTTCCCATCAGCCATCATCAAACTTCTTTGAATGACATTTTCACATAGGACATCCTCTCTTTAGAGGACCTGGAAAGCACAGTCGATTCACATTCCATTATGGATTGGGAGACCAAAGCACAATCACTTATCAACATGTTTGAGAAATATTCATGCTAGATCTAATATGAAGAATTCATTGCAGCTATGTTTGGCACATTTATATAAGATCCAGTAGTGATAGAGATGGACACTACCTCATTAAATTCAGCAGATCATTCAACAACCAACACAATGTCAGAAGTGACCGTGGAGTAGACCCAACAATTACCTGAACTCAAACATCTCCCAGCATGCCTGAAGTATGCTTTCCTTGCAGGTGAAGAACACATGTATCCGATCAACATCAGTAGCACATTGACTCCATAATAGGAATCTCAACTTCTCGAGATTCTAGAAAAGAACCGCAAGGCACTCAGCTGGAAAGTATCAGATCTCTAAGGGAAAAATATTGCCTTTTGTTCACACCACAACTATCTAGAAGAAGACCGCAAACCGTCTCGAGAATTGCAAAGAAGATTAAACCCTAATCTTCGAGACATTGTTATGAAGGAAATAACGAAGTGGTGTGAAGCAGATTTTATTTATCCCATCTTTGACTCCAAATGGTGAGTCCCCTACATGTCGCTCCGAAGAAATCATGGCTCACTGTGGTGAAGAATGATCAAGGAGAGGAGATATCTACCTGAGTACTGACATCTTGGTAGGTGTGTGTTGACTACCATAGCCTCATCGGAACAACGAAGAAGGACCATTTCCCTTTACCATTCATTGATCAAGTTCTTGAGAGATTACGAAAAGAATTCTTCTGCTTCCCAGATGGATACTAAGGTTACAACCAGGTGGCAATCACCCATGATGATCAAAAGAAATTAACATTCACTGCCCATTCAGTACGTTGCCTTTCACAGATTGCCCTTTGGATTGTGTAATTCACCTGCCACATTCCAAAGGCACATGCTTGCAGACTTTGCCGACATGGTCGGGAGTTTTCGCAAAGGTTTCATGGATGATTTCTCAGTTTACGGTGACAGTTTTGACCCTTGTCTTCAACACCTAGATCGAGTACTACAGAAATGCCGTGAAGTGAATTTTGTCTTATCATGGGAAAAGAGTCACTTCATGGTCAACGAAGGAATTGTGTTGGGCCAAACCATTTCTAAGGTATGGAAGTCAACCCAATGAAGGTGCATGTTATTGCCAAACTTGATCCACCACGGATTGTGAAGAATGTGAGGTCACTTTTGGGCGTGTTGAATTCTTCAAAAGATTCATCAAGGACTTCAGTTGACTTGCCCAGCATCTAATAGAGCTTCTTTGCAAGGAGATTGAGTTTATTGCTGATCAAAAGGTTCTCCAATCATTTTATCACTTGAAAGTTCTTGTCACTCAAGCTCCCATTCTACATCCACTAGATTGTTCTCTTCCCTTTGAGATCACGATGGATGTGTCAGATTTTGCATTTGGGGTTGTCTTATAACAAATAAGAGATAAATTTCCCTATGACATCCATTACGCTACTAAGACACTCGATGAACCATAGAGAAACTATATAGTTACGGAGAAATAATTGTTGACAGTAGTATTCGCTTTGGAGAATTTCAGATCCTACCTTCTTGGATCAAAAGTTATATTTTCACATACCACTCTACTATCAGATACTTACACCAGAAGAAGGATGCCAAATCACATCTACTCAGATTGATCCTTCTCGTCCTGGAGTTTGACATGGAAATCATATATAAATCTGGAGTACATAATGTGGTAGCATATCATCTGTTCAGAATAGAATTCCAAGGTACTCAGCTGAGCAGTGCATCGATCATAGAGACCTTCCCTGATGAATCCATCCTCGTCATTGGATTTCTCCCTTGATATGTTGACATTGTGAACTACCTCAACTCTAGGGTAGTTTCACAAGTTTGAATGTGAATCAAGAAGGACAAATTCATATCTGTGACGAGTTGCTAAATACAATGTTTAATTTGTGCACGTTGTAGTACGTGTACTTAGGGAATCAATCAGAACCTAAAGAAGATCTCCATGAAAAGTGTCTCGGCTTTAATTTATATCCCGGGCAAGTCCGGGGTCGAACACAGGGAGGCAAAGGAACAACGTCGGGTTAATTCAAAAATTAAGATTTAGATTTCCAATGTGGCTTTTTTATATTTTTTATGCAAAAATGAATGCAAATGCAAATGCAAATACGGATGAATCAAGACAATAAGAAAACACACAACTAGGCCAAATTAATTTTAATGTCAAATCAGTTCATATCAACCAAATTATATTTTTCCTAGGATCTTAATCCAAAACATATTTTTTATTGAATAAAATGATGCAAATATGGGTCCAAATTAACACATGAACACATGGTTATCCGTGCAAAAACTGAAATTGAAATTAAACAACGCAAACATGTACAAGGGCCTTTTTGTAGTTACAGAAACTTACAGGGGAAAACGTATAATTTGTACAAAAAATAAAATGGACCTTTCTTCTTCCTCGCGCAGGTCGTAAAGGTGGAAGGGAATGGATGGGTATGCGCCGCCCGCACGTGGCGACGACGAGGAGGGTCGCGCGGCGGTGCGGGAGGCCAGCGGTGTCGGAGGTGGCGACGTTGGGTTGGTGGCTATGACAGAGGCGGTCAGTGGTGCGGCGGAGGGTCGCGAGGTAGCGCACGGCAGCCCGCATGGTCGAAGTCGGGATTGCAGGCAGAGTAGCATGCGCGGACGGCTGGCGCTGGCAGGTGCGGCCAGGGGAACGGTGGCCGGCGGGAGGCCCCCGGCTGGGCGCAGAGGAAGAGGGGGAGGCGGCGACGGGTGCTCCCACCGCTGTTGCGTTAATATTTTTGTTTTTGATTTTTTGATTTTTTTTTAATTTTCTAGTGTTTTGATGTTTTTTTAAAAAGGTTCCTACTGTGATAAAAAAAAAGTTTTTTTTATTTTTTAATAAGAGAATAAACAAGAAATGATAAGATGATGGTGGTAAGGATGATGGAGATATAAACAAATCAAGGAGTAGGGGTGGTGAATGTGATGCAATAAAAAATACAAAAATAAAAAGATGATAAAAAGAGAAGAAAAATTACCTACGATGGAGACGGTCTCCTATGATGTGCTCATGAGAGCACGGTCTTCGCTCGAATCGCCAGCGAGCTATGAGCTCGAGTAGCGCGCGGATGCGGCTGCGATGTTGGCAAAAAAAAAACCAACAGATCTCACTGGAGAAAGGGCTGTCGTCGCTCGACCGTGGTTGCGTCGTTGTCATCGATTCAACTCTGGGAACTAGGCACTCCTCATATAAAGATGGATCAAGTGCAAAATGAGGAGGATAGGATGTATATATAGAGAAAGAAAATGGAGGTTAGAATGGAGGTGGAGTAGAATGGAGGTTATTAAGATGGTGGAGTTGAATTAGAAGTTAGAAAAAATAGTGGAATGATGGAGTTGAATGGTGGTTATTGTAGAGAAAGGGAATTAAATAATAAAATAAATAATGATATAAAGTAGGCTACTAAAATACATCAAAAATATAAAGAAGGAAAAATAGTGGAGAATTTACAAAGGAATACATACAACATGAACATTTTTTGTTTGCTTTTCTAATATATTTTTTTTGTCTTTTTAATAAGAGATATTTACAACAGAAAAATACAATAAAATATTAGAATAAAAATACAACACAGCAATGATTTTTTTTATTTTTAGTAATTAAGAAAGATAAAATAAAAAATGAAGAAAGAATAAATATATACATAATATACAATGTGCATCTAGGTCCCAAAACCCAATTTTTGCAAATGAGCTTCGATTTTAATGAAACCGCTTCCGTTGGATAGATAATTTTCTAATTTGAACTTTAAAAGTAAGTTTGGTGAATTTGAAGTTCATACGGAGCGGGAATTCGGCCTGGAAGTTGGACTTTATGACTCTTTCTCTTTGGGGTCTAGGAGCATTTATTTGAGGTGAAATTTATTTTGTATTTTTGTATTTTTATATACATTGTTATGAACAAGTTAGAGAAAGAATTAGCCAAAAAGGAGTTGAAATGAAATTATTAAAAATACATGAAGTTTTGAGCCATTTACTGGTGAAAATTTCCTTTATTTTTGCGGCTTTTTATTGTTAATTTATTTTGTACAATCTAATATACAATAATTAATGTGTTTTATTTACAAGAGTCATTCTGTTAATTTACTAATTTTATATATTTTTTTTATTTGAGACTTTACTCATGGATTTTGCTAAGATCAAGATATTGAGATGATGAATCGTGGATTCATCACCCCCTATACTTAAACTTTGCTAGTCCTCGAGCAAATAAAGAATGAATAAGTTAGAATATTCCTTGATTGTGCATGTGAATACAAGACTTGATCCGTTCAAGAACTTTCAGTTTTAGAGATCCTAAAATTCTAAGATGAACCAAGCTCTAGTCAAAAGGTATCCAATTTCCCTAATCATCATACTCTCTTTGTATAGAACTATAGTAGGGATATGACTTAAGTGTTGACTGCAGTTACAAGAGTAGAGTCACAACGTCACCCAAGGTTCCAGTCCAAGAGACTCTCCTAAGAACCTGAAGCTCAACACTAGGGAATAAACCATTTCTTGCATCCAATTCACCGTCTCTTTAGTTGTCAAACTTAAAAGTGTAGATGGAAGGCTAGTTGATGGAGGGCATAGGATTGTGTCATTTCTTCTCTCCCTCTCATTGGAATAAGGATTCTCTCAAGTGCCTTATTATACAACACATATTTTTGGTGTTGATCAGTGCGTCCGTCAAGAGAAGTTGGAGTTGTCTGCACTTGTTTTCCTGGGAGTACACCTGGGTGTGCCTTTTTTGAGTATCTATTATACCTTCTACACCCAGACTTGTAGCATTTACGATGCAGAGCCCTTTTTTGGTGCAAGCCCAACTCCTGGTCCTAATAGCGGTGGTCTAAGTGGAAACTTTGAAATGGTTGGGAACGCTTGCCTTTGGTGGAAGCTCTTTGATAATTGACTTTATGGAATGAGAGCTTTTCTTTAACATTTCATTGCTTTGTAGTATTTTTGGCAAGCTCCACGGCTTTTGCCAAGAGTTGGCGCACATTGATCAACAATTTTTTATTTTATCACACCCTGGCACATAGGTAAATGTCAAGAGATAGTATAAGAACCATATTCTCATACTGACTAAAGGTGTTGACACTCAGGTTTCATGAAGCCTTCATTGATTTTATCCCATCCTCGAGCATCAATAAATCAAGTCCAAACTCATATCCCTCATCCCAGTTCCTCAAGTGAAATTTCAACTCATCTCATCACAACTGCAGTCGTGTATGTGAGGTGTTGATCATATTCTTAAGGTAGAGACTAAGCATGCAATATAGCACGCAAATCTTTCAAACTAGGGAAATGTGAATAATTAAGTCAAGGACCCTAATGACTAAGGCCGGTTAACTCAAAATCTCAAGATCTCATAAACCAAGTGTTCTTGAACTTCACCAGTCTTGTGTAAAAGTGTAAGCGTCATGGAATAAACCAACTTATTAGTTAGTTTTTTTTTATTTTAGAGAGTATTTTTAAAAATAAAAGAAAAGAAGAAAGTTTTTTTTGTAAGAAAAAGTTTTGCTTTTTTTCAAAAGTTTTTTTGAAAAAGATTGGTAGATAAGAAAGGACATTTTTTTGAAAAGTTTTTTTAAGTAAATAAGGAAAAAAGTTTAAGTTTTTTTTACGTTTTTTTTGTTTTTAAAGTTTATTAAGAGATTTTTTAAAAAAGATTTTTTACCCACCCCATACAAAAAATATGTGAAAGTACGAGCTATGGGTAAAGTATATATGTAATATATATGATGAATCCACACTTCATCATCTTTATTCTATCATTTTGGCACCTAAAACCCTAGCAAATGCCTGTAAATAGCATTAAAATCACCATCTTAGCATCCATGCATGTGCATTGTAGTAGTGTATAAAATACTGTAATTAAGGCCAAAATTATAGAATAAATAAAGAAAAGAAAAAGAATAAAATATTGTAAATATTTTATGACCCAAAACCCCCGAGACCTAGGCATCTTAATGAATAGGTCGACAAGGAATAAAGTAGGGGGAGATAAGGTCAGAAATACAGATAATACACCTATACATTCTATTCATTCTTTATTCATTTTGGGACCTATTTTTGGTTCCACTTTTTGTACATCAAATAAAGAAACTTTGTACATAAAAGTTGTAGATAAATTAATAAAGAAAATTACAAAATTGATTTCACTGAAAAATAATGTACAGATAAAAAGTTATGGTCTGAATAAAAATCCAGAATGCCAACTTCCCAGACCCGTATCTCACCAATAAAAACTCCAAATGCAGCCTACTCACCTTTAATTGTATATAGAATAAAATGATCTATCCAATGGTGGTGGTTTCGCAGTTGGCGGAGCTACGGTTTGAAAGTTGAGTTTCTGACCCCCATTGTATACTTGTACAGATTAAAATATTCAATTTATTCTTTATTCATTATTTTTGCATGTTTATATTTTTATAATTATGTATATATTACATATAATATATATATGTACATTAAAATCAGAATAAAAACGCAAAGAAATTACAAAATAAAAATACTTGTATAAAGGATACATAGGTATACTGCCTATACATATACCTATACAAATAATACTTGTATTTTATTAAATATACAAAATATATCAGAAAAATAAAATAAAAATATATTTAGGTATATAAAAGTATTTTATAATTATACAAAATAATAAACAAAATAAATGAAATTAAATATACAAAATAAAAATGAAATACTAAAATATACAGATAATCTACCTATATAGGGGTAAAAAGGTAACTTGTAAAAATACATTTCATAAAAATAAATAAAAATCATAATTAAATACTACATAAAATAACGAACATTTTTTATTTTATAATCATAATTTAATCCTATTTATTTCTATTTTTAAAGGAATTAACAAAGCATTTTTCTTTATCTTTTCCCTGGTTGGTCCACGTGGACCAACCAGGCGCCTCGGACTGTTGACCGGCGGGTCAACAGTCCATTCTTCACCCTTCACGTGCTGGTGCACCTCGTTTTTCGCCCGATTTCACCCTTTTTTCGAGGTCGCGCCGCTCGTCCTTCGCCGTCGCTTCCTTCTTGGAAGTTGGTCACTGTAGCCCCGTCTCCATCGCCGTTTCCTTAGATCTCCTTAGGTCTGCTCGTCTCGCCCGTGACTCCCCCTCGAAGTCACGCCCTCAACTCCCTTCAAATACCAACCCCCATATCCCTTTCTCGGTTTTGAACCGCGAATACCCTCTGATTCACCCCCCTTGGTCGAGCAAGAAGAGCCCGGAGGTGACAGCTCCGAGCCCCATGCATCCAAGCGGCGGGAGAGTATCCAGATCGCTGCGTGTTCCAACCTCCGGCGACCACCGTTGAGGTAACCTTTCCCTCGCCTTCTCTGGGCTTGAGGCAGCTTTAATCCCTTTAGTTTCGCTTGTATTTTGATTCCTTGTCGTCCGCGCTTCATTTTCCCCCATCGATCCATCTCTTTCACGTATCGATTCACCAAACTGATCATCGCCGGAGTGGTCTCAGGCCACCGTCACTTTTTGCGCCAAACGCCTCCGCGCTCCACCATTTTGTGCGCCACGTGATCGGGGCAATTTGCCCCCGATCATATCACCCTTTTTGTGCAGGTAGCAGAGCCTATCAAGGACCTGGAACCCCTTTTGCGAGCTTGCCGGAGGTGGTTTTGGAGCTCCAGCTCCTCCCCCTTCGCCTGCGAGCTCTGGTGGCTACCGCCACCCTCTGGAGCTCCAGGTGGCCAGAAGACACCTGCAGGAAGACGGAGAGCCCATCGACCGGCCTGGAGGAGGACGGAGGAGCCTACGCTACCGATCTAAACTCGCCCCGGGCGAGTTCGTCTTCTGTTCTTCCAGCCATCTCGCGCGCCGTCGATCTGCCGGTCGTTCTTCCCCATTAGCAGCAGCCGTTGGATGGCGGGTCATCAGCACCGTCAGATCAAGGGCTGAGATCTAATCTCAGCCCTCCGCCCGCGAACCGTCATCGGCGCTCCAGGACTCGACACGTGTTCAAGTGGGATTCATCCCACCGTTCGTCAGCGCCAAAGCAGGGGTAATTTTGCACGATACACCTGCTGTTTTTTGTAATATTTTGGTAGGACACAAACTTTCATTAGCCGCTTTAAATATTTGTAATAATTACTGTTAAGACCCCCAGCTTTTAACAATTGCATCCAGGTCCCTTGCCACGTCACCTCACGTGACCAGTTCACGTGAGGTGTGGGCATTTTGCGAAGGGAACCCCAGGGTTAGGATATTTCCTTGTAGTCCTAGAACTTTTATACTCAGCTTAAAACTTTGGGACATTTTGCATAGCAGCCCTTCAGACTTTCGGATATTACAGTTAGGTCCCTGCCAGGCGCGTGTATAGCACGTGCGTGGTTTGGATATTTTGTGCTAAAGTCCCTCCGGGTTTTGTAATTGTCTTTTGGTACTATAAATTGAATATTCAGTATAAAATTTTGTGGAAAATTGCATGTATGCCCCTGGACGTTTTAATATTTTCACTTATGCCCTTGCCAGGACTGTTTAATGTTTGGATACTTGTTCTAATGGTTTAAAATATCATTTTAAGTCCAAATATTCCACAAAAATAGGGTTAAGCTCCTGGACATCTGTGCTTTGAAGCTGTCACTTTAGTTTTTGATTTTACTTTATTTTCACATTTATTAAAAATCAAAAACTTGCTTCTTGTGCACTGTCTAACTTAGAAAATATCAAAAAAAATAGTAAAATACCTCTAAAAATTCCAAAAAAATTACCTAGTGTCTATTTTAGCCTCTTTTAGTGTCAGTCCAAAAATCACTAAAAATCACAAAAGAAAAACCTTAAAAATTCAAAAAGACTCAAAAACTTCAAAAAAAATATATAAAATCAAGGAAAGCTCTCAAAAATACAAACTCAGGTTCTGTGTGTTCCTTATTTTGTGCCTTTTATTTGAAAAATAGTGTGAAAATTTTTGGTTACTGGTTGTTATTTTTAAATCCCATTTTACTCACAGCCAGCACATATTTCACTGTTTGCCTTGTTTAGCTATTCGAAAATATCAAAAACACCTTGAAAAATCCCCCAAAAATCACAAAAACAGTAGAAAACCACAAAAATACCAAAAAGATTTTATTCCTGAATTTTTGGGCATTTTTGCATATTTTTAAAAATATTTCATCTTGTCTTGTATTATATTGTTTGTAAATTCCAATATTGAAAAAGAAAAAGAAAAATATAAAATTAAAAAAATATTTAAAATTAAAAACCCACAAAAACATCTTCGCTTGCTTGCTTAGTGTAGACAGATCACATACACAGTCACTTGTGCACATTTGTTTGAATTACCCTGCTTGCTCCCTGTGTTCGAACTCTCTGCATACTTGTCACTATACACCATTTGTGCAGAGTTAAAAATAAATTTTAACTCCACATTAGTTCTAATTTATTGATCTTTAGTGTGGGTTAATTGTTGATTCAATTCAGATTTTGATTGGTCGACACTTCGACTGTGTTCCCGCCTTGTGTGGATAACAAGACCGAGTGATTTTTGAGTTAAATCAAATGGCGCCGTTGCCGGGGAGCAACAGCGAGTAGTTCACATTTTGTTTGATTGTGTGATTGTTTACCATAGCATCATTTTCCATTTCTTACATTTTTGATATATCTTGTTGAGCTATCTGACCGTCTCTTTTCTTGTCTTCTTGCGAGGGACCGCGGAGCAAGGCGGATTGCTTAGGTGACCCGGAGCATCCTTGGGAAGCGGAGCCGGCCTTCTTAGGTCACGCCGGCAGGAGAGAGCAGGAGGAGTGAGAGAGAGTGGTAGATTAGCTTACATTTATTCTTGTGAGAGAGAGACTTATTAATTTGTAATAATACAGGTACACTTGGACTCTTGGACACTACCGGGCCTAATTTCCGGGTGTTTGTTCACCCGGGGGCTCGCCGCGGTTTTTGACGAGTTTTCCTCGCTTGTCATTTTCCGGTTTTGTTTTCCTTTTTCATTTTTTTTTGTGGATTGAGCTCTTAGTTCTAGGTCCTGCTTGATTCGATTAGAATAGGTCCAAACACCCTAATTATCTTTGCATGCTCCTATAGTTCGTATTTGGACTTAGACTAATTAAACAGTTAGCCCCCTTTCTTAGATCCGCCGCGCCGCGAGCCCTCTCCATCAAGCGCTACTCCTGAACTCGATGTGTCGAGAAGAGGAGGGGAGGGTCTAGACCGAACTCTTAGAATCGACGATAGGAGGTTGACTTGTGGTTCTTCACGATAGCAGTTGCCTGTTCTAGGACGATTTCCGTTGTGCATATCGGCATATAGATTAGGTTTAAAAATTCTGCTTTGCATCCCGCATGGAGAGAGCTGGGATTCGCTGTAAGTCTTCTAACCTGGCATCCATCATTTAGGCACAAAGGTGAGATTTCCATCTTTGTGTCAACTTGCACGGCTTTTCCGACTCTACTCTCCCTCTGTTTTTGGACAAAGTAGGATCAAGAAAACACAAAAATCGTTAGGCGCTTGTTTGAATCCACTCAAAAGAAGCGATAACACCAAAAAAATTTAAAAAGGGACTGCTAAGAAAACTTAACCAAAAATAAAATCGGTAATTAGATTCATTGCTTGGGGAGAGTAACACCCTCACTTGTATTCAGGTTGCATGGGAAGGTCTCCTTCCAAGTAGGTGAGCGCTTCGTAAGGGATTAGAGCCAAAACCCAGCTTGTGGCTGCCTTGTGTATCGCCTGGATTTCCGAAGTATTGGCGCTTCTATCGTACGTAGACGAGTAGGGCTTGGTTAACAGTGGTGACTCTCTATTGTGTAGAGCATCGACCTTGTCCGAAGTATCGAGCCTAGGCCACGCCTTCACGGGGGTGTTTGTCTCATCGTCTCGCATCCGAGTAGGTTCTTGCACGCTCACGGGTGATTCCGTTGCGAGCGAGTTCCGAAGTATCGGTTTCGCCTATTGGCTTCCTCTCTTATTCTTTGGCTGAGTAGGGATCCAGGAAGGGTTACAAGGACCTCAAAAAAGTGCAAGCTACAGGTTACACAGGAGGAGGACAAGTACGGGATACTCTTCCGGCAGTACTCTCTCTCCTTTAGGCGTAGCGTTCTAAGGACTCGTGAAAAGATAAATTCCTGAATCAAGCTAAAATTGACAAGATAAAAGCCGAACCATTCACGGCTTCACGTGTTGAGTTGGTGAACTCACCCTTGCTTTGTGTTTGATTGCTAGATTTGTTTAGGTCAAGATCAAAAACACCGCACAATCGTGCGCAATTTTGTTGCATCTCATTTCACTCTTCTTCTTCTACATTCCCTCGGCTCTTACCAATAATCAAGATGATGGGACGGAGATCTCTTAGGCCGACTTTGTCGGCACCGCTATCCCGCACTCCTCCTTATTCATCTAGGAATACCTCGGAGAGTCCGCTCTCCGAGCCTGAGTTTACATCCACCCTGTTCCCCCTCGACCACCCTTCTCATTCTCCTTCCATCAGTCCAAGAGTGTCAGAATTCAGGTGTTCAGCTCATTCGACGGCACCTGAGATGGCCTCTTTTGCTTTTTCAGAAATCCAGACATGGCAGACATAGGCGAGCATGCAGATGATCATGAGCACCCTCCATTCCTATTTGATCAGGCAGCCATCAATAATTCCTTGTTAGCATCCCTGGAGACTATGCAGAGGCAGATCCGTGACCAGGGTACATTCATGGGTGATCTCATGAGGGAGGTAGCTCAGATGAGAGAGAACCGAGCGGGCGGAGAAGGTGGTGGAGGAGGAGGACCAGATGCAGGAGGAGGCGGTCCAGACGCCGAGCGACCGCCACAGACCATTATGAGGGAGTTGCACAACCCAGCTGCATCCCTCACTCACCGGTGGATCAGACTCCCGCCAATCCACGGAGATTTCGAGCTTCGGCCCCACACGATTCAGCTGCTACCCAAGTTTCACGGGTTGCCGACCGAAGAGTCGCACCTCCACCTCCAAGAATTCGAGATGATTTGCAGCACTATCCATGATCGGTTGATGACCGAGGACACCATCAACATGATTGCCTTTCCATTCTCTTTGGTTGATAGAGCCGCAAATTGGCTCAAGCACCTTGGGCAATTCATCGACACATGGGCAGATCTCCGGACCGCGTACTTGAAGAAGTATTACCCTCTCGGCTGGACCAACGCAGCTCGAGCCATGATCAGCAATTTCGTCATGATCCCAAATGAACAGTTCCATGAAGCATGGGATCGATTCAGAGAGCTCATTGACCGGTGTCCGCAGGCATGATATCTCCAAGCCCAATCTCGTACAGAGTTTCTTCTGTGGGCTGACGCCGGAGCTGCAGGGGCTAGTGAACGCCTCTTGCGGTGGATCTTATTTCTCCAAGGGAGAAGACGACGTCTGGGCCATCTACGAAGGCATGGCAGAAGACTCTACTGTGATGACCCAGGCCCGAGTCTACACACAGCAGAAGCCCCCGCAAGGAGCGGGATCATTCCAAAGGATCGCCCGCATCGATGCCGGTCCCAATACAGTGTCAGTTGCAGCAGCCCAAGTTGAATCAGCCGCAGCCGACATGGGCATTATCAGTGAGAAATTGGACCGCATGGAGTTCCTCGAGAAGAAGCAGAATCAAGGTCTTGCTCAGATGGACCTTCTCACCAAAACTATGAGTGACCTGAAGACTCAAATTCTATGTATTCAAGAGGCACAGACTCATTCCCAACAGCCTCCCAGGTCACGGGCTGACCCCAGCAGTAGCAATACAACCAGACCTCTACCTCATACCGCCAGGTGAACCATATCCAGGCAGAGCCGGTGTCATTGCTACAGTACATCCAGAGCGACCACCGTCTCAGGAGACTCAGATAGTGGTTTATCAGCCGGAGCAGCCACTGGGCCGTTCTCCCTCCACCTTCCTTTGAGCAGGACCCATTGATGGAAGTCAATGGGATTTGGTACGACCGGTACCCTCAGCCCGGGATTCGTCGTGATCACCCCGGATTCCGTGGGGCAATGGTGGATCCTCATCCCAGCAGCAGAACCCTGCCCAAGGACAGCAGAGCAGCCAGCAGCAACCACAACAGCATCCCCAGTATGCCCACCAGCAACAGTTTCAGAGTGTTCCTCGTCCCACCTATCAGGGACAGCAGTGGAGGCAGCGACAGCAGCCTCAGCAGTCTTATTCCCAGCATCCCTCTCAGTATCAGCAACAACAGCAGCAGCCCCATTTCCAAAGGGACAACCATCTGGTTCTCAGGTTCCCACTTTTGAGAACCAGCTCTCGATGATCTTGCCCGCTTGCTATCTGAACAGCGAGCCTCTTTCAGGCAAGAAATGGATGAATTCCGGCAGGAGATGAGGGACATTATGAAAGGCAAGGCCGCCATACCCGCTCAGATTGAACCTAACCCGAGCAATCTGAAAAGGAAGTCTGAGCAGGTAGAGTTCACAGAGGATACCTCTCCTAGTGATTACTTGAGTGACATATCTTATTCCTATCATGATGCTGATTTTGTTACTACTAGGAGCGGTAGGATGCCAGCCGGCGGGCGCCTCTTCTGAGCGACAACCAGAGGCAGGATCAGGAGCGCCAGAGGAGCAGAGGAGCGGTGCTGATGCCGCTCATGAGATGTTGACGGTGGTGCTAATGCCACCCATGATGAAGTCCAGGACGACGGTGCTGATGCCGTCGTGATACCAGTCACAGACGGTGGTGCTGATGCCACCATTTTGGATGATGAACCAGAGCGCGGTGCTGATGCCGCGAAGACCGGTGCTAGTGGTGGTGCTGAGGCCACCACATCCACTTTTGTTGAGCCACCATCTGTGATGTTGCCACATTTTGTACCCAAGGACTGTGGGAACAAAAAGAAAAACAAAAAGATGAATAAAGGAAAGGTTTATGTTCAAATTGCGGATCCATATGTGGTGAATGATGATTATTGTATGGATTCTCCTTCTTCACAGGCACAGGGACCAATTCCTAGTCCTCATCTGAGGAGGCCATTACCATCCCCTTCCCTGAGGCACTCCGCCGAGCGAAGGAGAATAAAAAAAGAAAATCCTAAAAAAAATCAGCAGGTAGAGTTCGGCAACCAAATGATTGATAGATTTCACATTCAGCTAACTCTACGAGAAGCATGTGAGCATATCCCCTTCTTCAAAAAGAACTTGAAAGAAACAACTACTGTCCGAAGGAAGAAGAGGCACAGAGATCAAATCCATATGCTCACTCATGACACTTGCTGCGCCATTCAGAACACGTTGCCAGCCAAGCGACCCGATACAGGAGCTTCCTATGTCAGATGCGAGATCCAGGAGCAGCGGTTCGATCGTACTCTATTAGACAGCGGGTCTTCGATCAACCTCCTTCCGGCAGCCTTACTCAAGCAATTCGAGTTTTGGCCCTCTTCTTCGAAGCAGAACAGGTCCTTCAGTTTGCTGACAGGTCGATTAAGAGGCCGAAGGGGTTGTTGAAGGACGTGGTCGTTACCATTCAGGGCCTGAAATTCCCCGTGGACTTTGTTGTATTGGACATGGAGATCCCTGAGTCGGTAACCGATGCCCCCATCATACTTGGACGCCCATTCTTGGCCATTGCCAAGGCGGTATCCGACCATGACAGTGGGAAGGTATGTTTTTGCGTAGAGGACGAAAGCATACAAATAGATACGATCGAGCATATCAAAGCCAGAGAGTTGGCATGCTCAGAGCAATCCAGTGAAGCCGAGCAGATGACAGAAGAGGAGCTAGACATCCACCAGGTTTGTGATTTCGAGATGACTGATGATGAATCCAACTGGAAAGATCCCGTGGCACCGACCCTCGCCTTGCCTACAGATTCACTATATCTCAAGCTCATGGCAATCGAGAGCCGGGAGAGCACACTCCTGGATGAGGATACACCTGAGGCTGACAATGTTGGGACGAAGTGGCACCGATGATTTTCATTCTTGTTCATCTTCTCTGATCCATCGGATCCAGACATTGACTGGGATGATTTTGATGAATACTCACCTTGTCTGATTCCTTCCGAGCCGACAACCATGACAGAGGGAGAGCCAGTGCAGTTTATAGATGATTCAGCAGGCCGCCCCTTCGTCAGAGATTCATGCAGAGTGAGAGTTCTCCCATGCAGACCTGGTCGCCTTCACGCAGACATACCAGAAGCCAGATCTGCCACCTCCCAGTTGTCCAGAACTGAAACCTCTTCCGCAGTCAATAAAGTATAGATTCCTTGCGGGCGAGCCAGAAATGCACCCAGTCATCATCTCAACAGATTTGACTGGAGAACAAGAATCTCGTCTGATGGAGATTCTTGAAAGGAACCGCAAGGCAATCGGTTGGAGTATAGCTGATCTCCAGGGGATTAGTCCGGCTCTGTGCTCTCACCACATTTATCGTGAGGATAACGCTAGGCCGTCGCGTGAGTTCCAACGACGGCTGAACCCGAATCTTCGGGACGTAGTCATGAAAGAAATTTCCAAGTGGTGGAGGCGCCA